>LPNX010215085.1:124624-180540 GCA_001517045.1 Pseudotsuga menziesii | reverse complement strand
AGCGCTCTCTGTCGGAGAGTTTTAATTAATTAACTTAATAAAATTCGCAACTCACATCCCTTTAATTAATTAACCCCCTTCCCTCCTTGCCGGAGTATGCTTCGACCGATCTTCGATCGGAATACCCAGAAACGGCATTGGATCTCTAAACCCCACAAGAGGAACTTAACTAAAACTTTTCCCCATAACCAACACACCGGCGTTGTTCGATAAATACCGAGGCATGTGGGAAAATTCCAAGTGTGGGCGCCGAGCTACCTAATCTGGGCACTGGTAGTTAAGTTATTGAACACTTACCTTTGACCCCAGACAAGTCCGTTATGTCTTCGAACGGAGCCACTGAAGGTATTACCGGTTAGGACATCCAGCCACCATAAGTGAAGATCACAAACAAAAACTCTTAAAACTTACCAAGAGCACTTGCAAAACCTAACATTCACTGGCATCTTTTGGGATTCACATATTTACACTCAAAACATCTCTGATAAGTTGACTCCATAGGGACTGGTCCCATCTTTTAGCATTATTGATAATCTGGGCCATTTGTCCATCGAATGTTTGATTATAAATCATATCTGTGAATGCTTTATCTATTTCGTGAAGCTCTCAAATATTTGTCTATCTTTCAATTCCGGTGATAGCAACGTGGATTGCTTTGTCTTGTGTTAAATTCATCACATTAATCATCTTAAATCACAATAACTCGTAAACAACATCCATCCGCATCCGAAACATCTAAAAATTAACTTAAACATTGAGCCATAGAAAACTCTTTGTTAGGGACTACCCCCCTTGGCTTCGTTAAGAGTTAGCCTAAACGAAGGAGCTAGGAGTAGGTGACAGTACCTAGCTCTGTGCTTGCCCCCAAGGTCACACCTCTCCCACTTTCTCAAGTGAGGAGACAGCGTTCAGAAGATTTCTGCTGCTGGTGTGCAATCGGCGGACAACACGCCCTCCTTGGGAAGTTAATCATTTGGCTTGTTTGGTGATCTGGGTGTTGCTTGATATTTGTTTAGAGTTCATATCTTACATCGGTAACACATTTTAAGTGCCAATAATCCATTCAAACCCTAGTTTACAGCAACTCTTCATTTTATTTCCTAAACCCTAAGTGGAATAAATTTGGTATTTCTCTTTGGCACTTTATTTCTCTATATCTACATAATAATTTTCATTTGTTGAAGTGGAATCATCATGGCTGATATTTTTCTACTTTGTTAAGACGCCCAACTAGTCATCATAAGGCTCACTTCAACAAATACTTATAGATCTAGGGTTTCAATTCAAGGCATCACTGTTTTGGTTATTGTCTAGATTGTTTGTGTGTCTTGTTTTGTTTGTTGGCCTTCATTGGATAACAAGGGTCTACCCCTTGATCTTGCTCTTAGCTTGATCTAAAGTGACAAGAGCCCATCTCGTGTGACAACTACTCTATCAATAGTGGACCAGGCCCTTCCAGTGTCACTTGGTTTAGTTGTCCCTTCTCTATCGTCCTAGATAGGATATCTTTAGAGGCAACTACATCCTAGGTGATAACAATGCCATTCTAGGTTAGTGAAATCGAGTAGCTAATATATCCCCCCATTGGGGTTCAAGTCCTACCAAGTGACATGCTAGTGCTTGTGGATGCATGCCAACACAGAATAGCAATTGGGTCCAAGTGTGAATCCTAGCCTCCTAGGGGATTTTGGCGAAATAGATAGCCCCCACTCACCACTGCTTAGCAAAGATGACCAAATTGAATGGTGCTAATGGTTCCCTGAGAAACCTAAAATATCTCGGAGTGTTAGCTTCATTGTCATGAGAGGAAGCCGATTCAAAAAAAAAATCTTGATTTTTTAGTTCTTTAGATTTCTTTTAAATAATCATTTATGTAATGTTACATATCATCTATACAAGGTCTCCCATGGAAATATTTTGGCATTAACACTCCAAAAAAAATTTGGCAAATGCATATTAAGTCAGACCTGCAGTGCTTCCAACCTAAGTCACAGGATTCGACGAATTTGAACCTTGAGGTTCGAAATTCACCGAATTTCAAGGGAAAAAAAATCGAATTAAATTTGCCGAATTTTAAAAACGAATTTTATCGAATTCAAATTTTATCGAATTCGAATTTTATTCGAATTTTATTCGAATTCGAATTCGAATTTAAAGGCGAATTTAATAAAAATTTGAAAAAAAAATTTAAAAAAAAAACGAAAGAAAACCCGGGAATTTCAGTTTTATTGTTTATTTTTTAAACTATTTAAGCACGCTGCATAATATATTTCATTTTATAAGTTAAAATTTATTTCAATAGCATATTTTATTAACAATTTTATTATATTTATATATTTATATATATATTCGAATTTCAAGACGAATCTCAAACGAACCTCATCCAAAAATTCGAATTCGAACCGAATCAAATGGTTCTCGAACTCGAATTCGAATTCGAACCATGTGACTTAGCTTCCAGCTGTGAGCGCAACTGGGTTATGTTTAAGAAAATCCACTTAAGAAGCACAACCAACTGACACGCAAGCTTGAATGATCTCGTATTCAACCACGATAATCTTGGAATTTGCATCAAGAGGATACAAGGTGAGAAACGAGTCTTGAATCTCAATTATTTAATATTTTTATTAATTTCAAATAATTTAATTATTTTCAAATATTTTGTTTCTATTACTCTAAATAGTAAAGTTTTCAAAATATGAACAAGAGAAATTGAGCATGGGGCAATTGAGTTTGACAAGGTATATTCAAGAACAGATTGGACTATTGAGGCCCACAAGGCTCCTCGGCTATGAAACAGGACACATCCCTTAGGGGTTCCGTGTCCATAATTCACATGTCAGACATACATATGGTAGGACAGGTGTTTGGCATGTGTCCTGAAACAGGAGACATGTCCGACACCCTAGATGTGTCACACTCTAAAAATGCTTTTCTATGTGTTTTTTCACTTTTAGCTGTAGGGAAAGAGCTGTCACGGTCTCTCATTGTGCAGGTAAAGGGTAAAATCGAGATTTTAAGGGATTTTGGGTGTTTTGTAAAAGTTGTAGTTTCTAAGAAAAATAGATATATATATATAACCGTTCCCCAGTGTCCTGTTTCCAGGGTCATTGTGTTCCATGTCAGGTACTCTTATTTTTTCTGTGTCCTCCATGCCCTGTAGGTGACTTATCTACTCAGTTTACAGATCAGGAATTAGATTTCCTCAAAGTTGAGGCATCAACTCAGGGGCAGAGGCTTCCTGCTCCTGAGTCCCAGCTCCCAAGTCCTATGTCAGTTTACTATCTAGATTTTGCCTAATGCCATGGTTGGCACTTTGTGATACTTACTATCCTGATAATTGATGTCATCAATGATGAGACATATATGAACTTTGGACATTGTATTAATATTTTGCATTGTATTGTAGTATGTACTGTGGACATTGATATATTTCCTATTAATGAGAAAAATTATAAAAATTTGGGTCATTCACCAAACTTAATTTTTCAACACTGGAATGTACATTGAATCATTGATTCATGATAAGGACAGAGTGTTCTACTTACTAATGGACTATTGACACCACTTAGAAGTGAAATTTATTAGAGTAGAACATACAGACCAAGATATGCACTCATCTAGGATGAAAATAAATAGAAATTATACATATGATTGCAAATTGAAACAGAAAATAGCAAACCAAGCAAACAATGAAAACTGAAATTCTAGCAAGATAATGTTATTTACAAAGAAATCAGATTGTTTCACTAGACAAGGGTAGCATGACTTTAATACAAATAATGAATACCAACAGCAGTAGCTCCAACAACCTGTATAGATAGGCATTGATTTCAGGATTCACAGCAATCATATTACAGGTGGTGCCTGGTGCAATCTGGGCATTTTATTCCTCCTACGTAGTTCATATTAAATCATAGCTGTCACTCCATCTTTATTGCCTCCCTTTAAAATAGTCAGGATTTGGCACACTCACCTGAAAGTCGAGGGTTTGCTTTTGCGTCTCTGCCTGCCACTTGCCAATCTCACTCAAAATCTCTCCAACAGTTGTCCCTATCCGCTCATTAACTGCTTCAGCAAAAGCCTTACCAAGGAAGAATGCATCCAGTACAGCTTTGCTATCACTTTGACCTGCTAAATATCTGATAAGTATCAGAATAAAGTTACATAAACAGGTAAAAGCTGCAACAAATTAAAGGAAAAATAATAATTTATCTATTTCCCACAGTAAAAAAAATTCTCGTGAAACGCATAGATAGGTAAATAGGCTTAGAGGTTAAAACACCCAATCTGTTAAATAAAAACATATGTGACAGATATAGGTTGAGGTAAGCACATAAACTACCTTATGTACACTAATTATATTAGGAGTGTTTTCTGGCATGCACAACAACTAGGCACCAAAACATAGTAGCAAAGCAAGCACAAATAAATTGGATCACCTCCCAACAACAAAAAGACAGTAGTTATATAATTCCCAACATCTAAATGACTAATAAATTAACACTAAAACCTCAAGGCTTTAAATTACTTCTTTATAAATTGGTTGAGACTTACAATGACACAAGCGTCAACATTTTTACCAATCTCAAGGGCAAGTCAAATTGTTAGTGAGAAAATTTTCTTCAAATGTGAAACATGACTTTACATGAGAAATTTGATAATGTGAGATCAGATTATCCTCTGCAATCTTTAACTCTCCCATGATACTTCTCCATAACAGAAAATCTTATATCTGTGTAAATTGCATATGGCTCAATGGGTACTGTTACCCCCCATTTTGCATGGGTGTCCAAGGGTAGATTTTATCACGATTTCAGTGAAGATGGCAGGTGCTTGGGGTTATCGATGGTCTATGGCCCATGATGTAATAATGCCTTAATCTATCACTGGTTAATGCTTGCCTCATGATGGACCCTCATGCTAGTAGCTATGGGATGGCTGATGGAATACCCTGGAGCTTTTGTTTACCATCTAAATCACATGTAGTACAGCACCTGGTATAAACCTGTTCTAACAGCTGACGGCCAGGTTTTTTATTTAAAGAGTGACAAGCAACATAAGAGATATCTTACAGGATGCACATTCAGCTTTCACCCAGTAAGAAGGGTTCCAGATCTTATTACTGTCACTATAAATTTTAAAAGACTGCCATCATCACCAACTGTTGCCAGAAGAAAGGGAACAAAACAGTCAAACAATGTCATCCCAGATCTAATGCTGTGGCGAATCTGAAGTTGTTTGTGAAGTAGTTTGGTCTCAGAATATAGCTCAAGGAAAAGAGGTACCAAGGGCATATCATTACAGTTGAAACTTGTCAATAAAAATTGTCAGCAAAAAGTCTCAGCCAAACTGAGGCAAGAGAATGATGAGATACCCAGCTACAGGAAAGTGTACAAAAGGGATTGAAAGCCATAAATAAAATCTCGTCATTTCCAACCAACATAAGGAGAGTTTCCAAGCAGTGGTATTACTTGTAGCCTGGATCAGAGGAATGTCTAGCATACCTGGGGTGTGTTATCCAACATTTTGTACCATAAGTTGGGTTACCTAAGGAGCTGCCGGTTGACAGACTTGTTCAAAGTCTGATTCCAGTGTATCAGTTGATCCGTCTGCTTGTCTAGCCAATATTGGCTAGTCACTTTTTTATTTGAATAATTTTGACCATGGCCCCGCGGGGTTTGTAATAAAATGTGTTAGTAGGATATTTTTGACTGGTTCGGTCTCCTAAGACATAGAATCGCAAATAGGCTATTCCAGGGATTTTTTTGCTCCTGACAATTATGCTTTGCCTTCAGCCGAGTATAATTGACGAGGTTTTCTCCCGCTTCCTCCAAAGCTGGAATGCCCGATGTTGAATTATGGGCCTTGGGGGGTTATTAGAGCCCAACTGAGTGTTATAAGCCTACTAGACATTATTTAGATAGATCATGGTCATGTCCTAAGTCATCTGGACACACAAAAAAATTTCGAAAATATCTTTTTCGAACAATGAAAAATTAATTTTTTTAATTTTTTAATTTTTAATTACTTTTCCTAAGTTTTTTGGGTTAATTTTTCCATAAATTAAATGGAAAAAACCCGTTCGTGATCCGGACTAAGAATTCAGTGATTGAAGGCTCTAACCTTAAGCCAAAAATCATTCTTGATCAGCCAGCCAATCAGAGCCAACTTTCAGATCAGCAATCGGACACATAATGTCTTTTTACTCAAAAAAGTCAGTTTTGAGTAAAAAAATGATTTTTAGTAAAAAAATGATTTTTATTAAAAAAAATGATTATTTTGGAGAAAACTAAAACTCTCCAAATTAATCCAAATTCAGTAAAATAAAAAGCTAAATGACATCTCATGGAACACTTGTGATGATTGGAGTTATCATAACTCAGCTTCAGTCATCATTAAGAGAGCAATTAATTTATTGTCAATTATCAGACATGTCATCTCCAACTAAAGATGAGATGGAGAGCTCTCATTGGTCCGGTGATTTGATCGAGGTGAAGACTGAAGCTTACACCATCAGTGGGCTTCCCAAACCTAGCTCAGGCTCCTGCCAGACCTAAAGGATGAGCTTACCTACATCCAGACTCACACGTGTGGCCTCATCCCTGGCTTGTTTTCAGTGCACAGGTTTGGAGTGGGGGCGCCTTGCCTGGGTGGAGGCCTCCCCTCACTCCCAGTTCTCCGGTTTAGGTTTGGGCTCTTTGTTAAGTGGCTAAGCTGGTTAGGGTTGGTTTTTTGGTTTTAGGGTTTTAGCACTCTCTCATTTGTTGAAAAGAGGCTCTTTCAGCTCTATTGAGATGGAACTTTTGTGTTGGAGTTACTCTGCAAAAATTGTAATAAGCTTTGCTTACATTTGATTAATAAGATTTTCGACTTTGGAGGTCCATCTCTTTTTGCATATGGTGAATGTTCTATGGTTGAGGTGATACTATTCCTACACCCTTTACTCTTTCTTTTTACTTGAATGAGATCTAGTTATATGTTAAGCTCAAGAGGGCCACTATTGGCACAGTAGATTAGCTGTTTGTAGTTTCAATTCAGTTATTTATGCAAAGTAGGTTCTGATCGTGATGAATATGAGTAGTTAGTTATACGTAGTATTGATCTCGATTGAGTTTCCTTTGCTTACTTTTCATATATATGATCTCACTTGTATTTGAGTTTTGGTATTAGCAGGTCACAGGTTGAAGAAAGGTGCGAGTTCAGCTACATCCAGCCCAAGCTTCAAGCAACTTACCATTTAACATATTGTAATTGCAGGGCCTACAAGATCGATCTCTTCTCATTCGAAAGAAAGCTGGAGTCTTCCTCCATCTCTTGTGTTCCATCCACAAGAAAACCTACTTCTTTACCTTTCTTCTTTAAATTTTGTACTTGCTCATAAAATAGATCTAAGCTTCAAATCTCTATTATTTCAGATCTGTTTTTAGGGCATTTGCTAGATCTAGTTTACATTTTTAGATCTAGGAAAAAATTTTATGCTTTGCACGTAAAATCCAAAAAATAAATTTTGAAGTATTAAATTTTTTTTTCAAAAATTTTTGTTTTTTTTTTTAATTTTTTTTTTGTGCATTGTCTTTCCTACCATATTCTAACAATACATGCTTGCTGATTTTTTACTTTTGTGACAGGTACAGCGGAAATGCTGGCAAAATTTTGAAGAAACAAGCCCTAAAAAACTATAAATTCCCTCTTCTTCTTTTCCCCTTCTACAGATTGCTCCAAAGGCCTTTCAAGATCCAAGAAAAGGAAGCAAAAAGAGCAGCAAAAAAGAAAGCATTGTAACCAAATTAATAAAAAGCAAGTGGGATTACAGCTCCCACACCTCTTCCCCCATTTGGGGGAAGCTTGTATCGTCTCCCACTTTCATGCTTTGATTCATGTTTTGCTGAAAGTAGGATAGAGTAGTTTATAATCTTTAGAAGTTTTCCTTTTTAACTTGATAGTTTATTTGCTAATTAGTTTATCATACATGAAAAATGAAAAAAATATTTGATTTGATTATTTATTTAAGCATTGTACAATTTCCTTTTTTTTTTATACTTACCCCCTTGCTTTCTCGATTAGGGCCCTAAAAAACCTGAAAAAGACTCTTGGGTAGTTAGATTGTTATTGTTTTATTTCTTTCATTCTAGCTTAACAAACTAAGTAAGACTCTTGAACTTGCAGTAACACAAGTCAAGAGCACTCTCTATCGGAGAGCATCATTAGTTTTGCACATCCTTGCATTAGGCATTTAAATTAATTAAGTCTCTTGAACCTTTGTCATAAGACAAGGTCAAGAGCGCTCTCTGTCGGAGAGTCTAATTAATTAACTTAATAAAACCTTCAACACACACACCCCTTTAATTAATTAACTCCTTCCCTCCTTGTCGAAGTATGCTCTGACCAATCTCAGATCAGAGTACCCAGAAACGGCACTGGATCTTTAAACCCTGCAAGAGTAACCTAATAATACTTAACACCCCGTAACCAACGCACCGGCGTTGTAGGGATTCTTCCAAAGTACTTCCTAGTAGAGGCGCCGGAACCTCCCGATGTCTTAGATTCTCGGCTAGCTGGTCAATCTTTGCGATACTAGCGTGGGATACTGGGCGGGCCTGACATGTCTTCAACAGAGGGAACTTAGAAGAGTCTCCCGGCTTTGATAAACCTTCATTGACACCTTAATCAAAAACACATAAAAACCTTAAAACCTACCAAGAGCACTTGCATCACCTAACATTCACTAGCTTGATTTCTAGACTTGTGTTTAATTCTCTGGCGCATTTCAGCTTCATTGACTCCATAAGGCACTGGTCCTTTTTAATTTGCATAATTATATTATTTGATCAATGGTCTATGGTTTATCATAATTTCTTTCTCTGAATGCACTATTAAAGTCTGGAATTTTTGCTTATCTTTGTAATCTCTTGTTAGCAACGTGGATTGCTTTTGATTTAGTGTCATATTCATAATAAACAAACACTTCAAATCATAATAACTCCTAAACAACACCCATCCGCATCCGCAACTAATCAAAACACTTTAACAACTTAAGAGCCATAGAAACTCTTTTGTAGGGACTACCCCCCTTGGCTTCATTAGGAGTTAGCCTAAACGGAGGAGCTAGGAGTAGGTGACAGTACCTAGCTCTGTGCTTGCCCCCAAGGTCACACCTCTCCCACTTTCCAAAGTGAGGAGACAGCTTTCGAAAGATTTATGCTGCTGGTGTGCAATCGGCGGACAACAGGGTGTTCAAATGACATGGATAAGGGTTACTTCTGGATGTCTTAAGAAGAACTAGTTGGCACATTGACGTCCCTTGACATGATCGAAAGTGCTCATCATCCTTGGCATATAATAGGAGTTGGCCTGAAGAGTTTACCTATCAGCAAAGAGTCTAGACTCTACAGGCTTGGAGCAGCAAGTTCATTAGCAATATTCTGGCTATAAGGCTAACTGTTGAACAGCAATGTATTTTCAGACTTGTTACATTCAGATCTGACATACCAAAGTGATATCCAGCCCTTATGCTCAAACTCAACGGGTTTGTGAATCACACGGAGGACAAATTTATGCATAATGTCACCTGAACACAGCAGTAAAACAGCAGTATTCTAAATCTGGGCAGGCCTGTGCATGAGAGCAATAAGTGGCAATTTTTCAGGTCTGGGCATATTTCTAGTAGTAACCTGTGCAGTAAACAAGCAATAAAACCTTTAAAATAGCAGATGGCAGATGTAACAGGCAGACTAAGTCACCTGGTTCGAATTCGTGTTCGAGTTCGACGACTTTGAAAATCGCCAAAAAATTGGCAATGAAACTTTTGGTGATAAAATTCGGCAATAAATTCGAAAATATATATATATATATATATATATTCTAGTGATCTTAGTATTATTATTAGTTCTAATAATCCTAGTGTTAGTATTAATTATGGATTTAATATAATCTTATTATTAATAATAACGTATATAATATTAGTTCTAATAATCCTAGTGTTAGTGTTAGTGTTAGTTCTAATAACGTATATAATATTAGTAATAAAATTAATATGAATGATAATATTAATTACATGGTTTAATATTAATAATAACAACATTAAAAATAAGATTATTATTAATACTATTATAACTAAAGTCACAAACAAGAGAGTTAATTGATTAAAAAATCATGTAAACGATAAAATAAATCTCGAAACAACCTTAGTTCAAGGTTGGCGCTAAAAAACAATTGAGACAAAAACGCAAACAACTGCAGTTATCCTCCAATTTAAACACTGGTTTGCCATGGCCCACGAACCAATTTGCCACGAACCAGTTAGTCACTCGAACAGTTAACAGTTTGGAGGTTTTGAGTTCGATTTCAAGTGCTAACACTGGAGAGAGAGCACGACCATCGACGGCAAGTTGTGCTGTAGTTCTGATGTAGGGCGTCAGCGAAGCTTAAACTCGTGTGTTTTTTATTTCTCTCACACGTTGGGTAATTAACGACAACACAGGTGCAGCTGCAAGGCAGCGATTAAGTTTCACGTGGGCTAATGGTCTAGTGTTAAATCTAATCGAAGAAATTCGGCGAATTTAACCATTTAAATTTGTCCTCCCATAAAATTCGGCGAAATTCGATTTTCAAGCTTGAAAAACGGCAAATGCGGTGACTTAGCAGGCAGAGGCTTTGAGAAGCCACCATACCCAGAAATCTTCCATCCTAATATGTTACCGGATGAACTAGCAGGGCTAGTCACTGATAAGCAATGTATGAAAAAATGACCACTTTCACCTCAGTCATTCCTCCAAACTACTTTGGAGAGTCAGAACCTCCAAGGGGAGTCAGAGCCCTTGTTGCAAAATCTGTAAGAACACTTAGACACCAAACTATGTCTTCTATGCAAAGAGTTAGTGACCAGTGCCTTATGTCAATCAATTCAAGCGTGAAACAGATATACTATGTATACCCAAACATTTAGAAAACCAATGTATCAACATCCAAGTGAAGTAAGCATCAGCATTCACTATGTAACAAATTAAATCCAATATGCTTATCCAAACAGTGTTTCAATGATAAACAATCCAGTTGATAAGCCAATTCCTTGTGCAACCAATGAACAAAATGTAATTTACCAGCAGTAGATGAAAATGAATAGTTTGCAAATGACCAAAATTTATAGCCACTATTGGTATTCAAACAATGATCAGCTTTATCCTCAGCAGTGTAATCATTTATCCTAATAAGTCTGATATGTATGTGTGACAGAGCTAAGATTAGTCCTTTATATCAGCCTTCATTTTATAACAATACAGACCATAATTAACTAACTTTGAACCCAAGTTTTGATGTGTTTTGTGGTGTTCTTTGCAGGTGTAAAGGCTGTTGCGAGCTGGAAAGAGGTCTGCTAAAGTTTGCAGACCTGAGTATGACTGTAAAGGAGCAATCCTAGTGCTGCTACAGCCTTTAAAGGGCTGTTTTATGAGGGCCCGTGGCTAGGACAGTCCTTGGGGAAGAGGCCCAAGACCCTTTTGAGGCTAAGTTGCATTGAAACGGATACGGATACGGGGAGGGAAACAGATACCACAAATTTTGAAAAATGTGGGATACGATATGGCAAGGAAATGACAGCAGACTTATATATATATATATCAAAAAGGCCATGAGACATACATACTTTAGACTACCCTTCATCAATTAGATTTAAAGGTAGGTGTTTCATTTATAACAATTAAAATCAGCAAACTCAAATATTGTCTTAAACAATATTCTTCTATCTCAAGTGCCATAGATAAGTCACCCGCTCGCAAGCATTTAAACAGGAACATGTCAACTACTTATAAACATCGATTTCAAACCCTAAAATTACTTGATGGATGTATCCAAATGTTACCATCTAACAAATATTACGTTGTTTACACCTCTAGAAAAGTGTTAAAATTTGTGATTAAACACAATTTTTTATGTAAGACAGACTCAACTATGTTGTATTTAGGTTGGTCCACTCACTGACAAGACAATCAACTAGGCAAGTGAGAGTCAATTGACCAACCGACTGGTTCCAAAAGTGACTAACTAACTGGCTCTTAAAGGGCCTAAATTCATAGGATTGTCTATGATTTGCAACCGACTTGGACATTCAAAATTGACATAATCAACCATGTTTTAAGGGGATTAATTAAGCACACAAGTATAAATAAGTGAGCTCATGTTTTAGTGCAACTTAGGTGTGAGTGTGATGACATGCAATATCGCACTCTATGCAATAATAATATCTCTAGACACCAATGAGTTTCCTTGGATATGTTGTTTATGTTTTATGGTTTATACTAATAAAAATGCTTGAAATAAGATTAAAATATCACATGCACATCTTATGGAGAACTGGCTAAACGACGCACCATCATAATTCTCTCCACAACATAAAGATAGGGATATGAGTGTACTAGCAATGGAGTAAATAAGGCCATAGGTCAAGGGTTCATACTAATTCAAAAAGGAAAAGAAGAAAATTGAAGTTTGTTAGAAGATTATTGGAAATGTGTTGGTTTATGTAACCCTTCATAAATGTAGTATGCTATTTTGTATGGCTAAAGCTGCCCTTGTATCAATTTTGATATGCAAGTTGATTTATCACATATGCAAGTCATTGGGGTTTATTTACAACGAAGTTGTGAGGAATTGGCAAAAAAACTGAAAAGAAAAAAAAAAAAGTCATTGTACTTCTACACTAGGCTGTGAAACTATCACTATAGTAGACACGCATTTGATACAATAAAATGTCCACAGATCAATGATTTTTTGAACCAACGGTAGGCCTCTTTCAATTTTGGAAAATTACAATGAAACACAATCCGTGAGACATAAGATGTCAAATTACCATTCACCAATTTAGGATTAAAGTTTTGCTCTTGATTTATAAACTTGGAGGCTTTATATCTATGTTTTGAGGTTCAATTTAGGGTTATGATTTTATAGTTTTCCTTTGGGGTTATTTATTTGTTTATTTTCATGTCAAAAAATCAATATTTCTAGTCAAAAACTTACCCTGTAGCAGCTGAAACGTTTCAGAAAACCAGGAAACTGCTGGAAACGTTTAAGGAAACGGCTGGAAACTATGTAAACGTTTCAGGAAACGGCTGGAAATGAGATGGAAACGTTTCTAATTTTTGGATACGGCTTGGAAACGTTTTTGCGGCGTTTCCAAGCCGGCGGCGGCGTTTCCAAGCCGTATCCCCTCCGTTTAAATTTCCGAAACGGGGAACGAAGTTTCCCCTCCCCTTCCTAGAAGTTTCCGGTAACTTAGTTTTGAGGTAGGTCGTGGAGGAATAAGGGGAAAAGAAGGTGACCGAGGTCTGTAGCAGACCTAGAGCAGAAGGCCGAGGGTGAAAGGATCAGAGGATATGGCAAGCCAAGGTGGTAAAGATGGAGAGCGAAGGAGTTTAGGTAAGGCCAGGAGTAGGAGGAAGAAGAGAAGGGGAGGCCGCGGGCTGTGGTAGCAGACTAGGAGGTGACCGAGGGTAGAAAGAGGACCAAGAAGAGAGGCTGCGGGTTTGTGGATGGAGAAGGAGATAGGGCAAGGAGGTTGGAAGAGTAAACGAAGGTGTAGGAGAGAGTAGTTGGGACTGATTTTATGGTTTTCTTAGATGAAAATGCAGACCTAAACTACTCTATCCTACCATGAAATTCAAGTTATACACAAATGCTAATGCACTGAAATTTGTAGGAAAAGTGGATTAAGATAATGCCAAAAGGATTTTAAAGGTATTACCCTAAACCATAGGGCATCAAGGGAGGTGACCAGCCTCCCTCTTGAGATGTCTCTTTGAGGTTTTGGCAAGCTAGGGTCTTCCCTAACAGCCACAAAGGACTGGTTAGTGAAAGACTAGCAAGGGAAAAAACCAAAGATCCAAAGCCCTAGCTTAAAAGAACTCCTTCTAGAGGACGTTCTTCAACAAACCAAGGTGACAAAAGGCTGATAAGTAACCTAATTTAGACAAAATCCAGCATTAGGGCTACCATTCAATCCACAACAAGCATCATTCAACAACTTTTAACAAAGAGAGATCGAGAAACAAACCCTAGATACCTCCTCATGCATGTGTTAAGCAAACAATTCTAGCATCACCTTAGCAAGAGCATGAACCAAGAACACTTCAGAAATTGCCTTCAAAAACAAAAGATAAACTTCCTCAAGAGGTGTGCATCACTCCAAGAACCCTAGTAAGGGTTAAAAAGTAGCATAATGTTTTGGTCCCCATTGTCTTATGTTTGAAATGATGTGAGGAGAGGCTTATTTATAGCCTTCTCACATTCATTTTACAAAACTAACTAGGCCGACATGCTTTTAAAATGTCAATTTGAAATTATAAAATGTCAACTTAAAATTATAATAAAAATAATATAAAATAATCAAATCTACGAGTAACTTGAGGCATTTTCCCTAGAGTTTACCCAAAAATGAGTAACTGGCTAAAAATGAGCAAAATACTCCAAACTGAAGGATGGAGTAGGCAAGGGGGGGCGTCATACCCCATCTAACCCCAACAGTGCTTTTAATCCCTCAACGCCCCCACCCAAACAAGCAGTACGGCCTAGTGAGGAAGATGATGTCATCTCTAGAGGAGGCCAAGGAAGGGTGGCGCCAGGTTGAAAGGGAGCCAAGATGGGTGGCTAAGGTGAACTAGAAGGAAGGCAAAAGCCTCAAAGTTGAAACACTGTCACCGGAGTAGTGAACAAAGAAGGGGTCATGTGACCTAGTGGCTTGCCCCTAGGAACCCCGAACACCAACCCCCGGGTTAAAGAACCCCAAAAAGGGAAATCAGCGGTGCCATTAAGCCATAGTACTCCTAAAGGAAGGACCAAAGGGTCTAGCCAGAACCATCCCTCAAAAGTGCTAATATCAACCCAATCCTAACCCTGAAGAAAAATGTGACCCCCCTTCTTGGGCAATCAACTGAAGGTGCACCAATACTAGTACCACGTAACACTATTGCATCAAAATATTTTTGTTTTAACATTTTAAGGAATTGATTGCATTGTTCTGCTAGATTACAAATCTGTAACAACGGACTTGAGATGAATTTAAGGAAACAATAATTCCATCAGGAAAGGCCATGAAGGTACCACTCAAATCATCAAGGAGGCACCCGAATGTGTTCTCATGTGGTTGGGCAATTTTTGTTCAGCATAGACAGTAGAACCAACTGCCAGGGTGCTATTGTAATCATTGTTGCATTTCCAGAATTCCTCCAATGATTAGCGTTGCCACCTAGTTTTCACTAGGATGATCACGAAGACTGAAGATGAAGATGTACAAAAGAGATTGCAGTTCTAGAGATCTGCCAAGAATTCATGTCTATTCTTCTTCTTCTCGTTCTGGATTGTATCTAGATGTTCCATATCCCCTGCGAGAGAATTGTAAAATGAGATGATAGGAGTTCCTTGTCTATAAAAAGCTAGTTCAACTAGGACAGTCACATTAATGTTCCTATGGGGTGTTTTTTTTCACTGAGATAAGCTTAGGCCCTCATGGTCTAAGTTTGTAAAAGTTTGTTAACTAATGTCTCCAAAGTCAAAGCAAGCCTTAATGTCCTTGCCCTAGCATGGTATCTAGTCTAGTGTCAATTTGTATTCCATACATCTCATAATTTAGTCATATGGACATGTAAAATTTGTAATTTAAGTGTCTTAGGGGTGTATATTGTATAGTATTTAATTTATGTGGCTAAAGGGGGTGTCAAGCACCTTAATATGATGTATTACACCCTTTACACCAATACTACCATAATCAAAATCGGCAATAAATAGGCAAGGCAAAAGAGTCAAAGTTTTGAATCGGATCGGGAAAAAATCAGCGAATACAAAAAATTAAATATATACATATTTTGAATTAAAAAAAGCATTTTTCATTGATATTCAAAATAGCCATGTCCATATACTGCAAGATAAAATAGATGTCCAAAATATGTCAATTCTCATCCATAAGATGAGTCTAGATAGATAAATCATTGCCTATAATGGGATCGTATTCATCAATAGCACCCTGTGCCCCCCTCCTCAAGGCTCTAGCCCTTGACTCTATCTCAAATCTTGAAGTTGATCCTCCAAGGACATTAGTCAACAGTGAACACCCTACAATTTTGATGGAACTTCCTAATCCAAGCGTTAAAATAAGGTATAATTAAAAAAGAGTTTCCCATACTTAATAAGTGATTTTGCTTGACTTAAGGGTACATTTTGATTAAGGCCATGACAAGGAGTTCAACAAGACTAATCATTGTTGCATTTCCAGAATTCCTCCAATGATTAGTGTTGCCACCTAATTTGCACTAGGATGATCACGAAGACTGAATATGAAGAAGTACAAAAGAGATTGCAATGCCAGAGCTCTACCAAGCATACATGCATCTTCTTCTTCTTCTTCTTCTCATTCTGGATTTGTATCTACATGTTCCATATCCCCTGCGAGAGAATTGTAAAATGAGATGATATGAGTTCCCTACTATAAAAGGCTAGTTCGTCTAGGACAGTCACATTAATGTTCCTATGGGGTGTTTTTTTCCACTGATATAAGCTTAGACCCTTGTGGTCTGAGCTTGTAAAAGTTTTTTCACTTGTCTCCAAAGTCGGAGCAAGCCTTAATATCCTTGCCCAAGCATGGTCTCTAGTCTAATGTCAATTTGTATTCCTTACATCTCATAATTTAGTCATATGGACTTGTAAAAATTGCAATTTAAGTGTCATAGGTGTTGTTATCACACAACTTGTAGTTGCCCCATTAAGGTATCCTATTCAAAACGGTAGAGGAAACGTGCAACTAAAGAGGTGAACTACAAATATCCCAACCCCCAGATAATGGAATGGTTGTCACATCGGTTGAGATACCCTTCGCTTTATGCCACCAAAGCCCAAGTGACAAAGGGGGAGACCCAAACCTATCCTAGAAGGAAAGACCTAAAGCTAAAACACCAAATCAAATTATAGAACAAGAATACGTAAGGTGAATAGATGTAAACCCTAGATCCAAGGATAGAGCCACAGAAAGAGAAATAATTGAGTAGAGGGGAGTTACAAATGTTGATTATGTTACTCAAGCTGTTTATTACAAGACTTATGGATTTGATTGCAAGATCTAGAATTTGTGTTAATCCAAATGATCAACCTTAAAACCCTAGGGGGATTTCGATGAGAAATTAGATAAATGACCTAGGTAGGGTTTGATTAATAAGTTAATGCTTTTAACACACTAGATTAATTGCTTGGATGACAAATGTAACAATAGGTGAGATCCAAACAAGACCGGAACAAAACACACTCAGAAAATCATTGACAATGAAGGGAGGGCGATTTGCCTAGGAGATCAATGCCACATTAGCATGGGTAAATGGAGTCCAAGGGTGACGCCTAGGAGAGAGTTTGGTTTAGGATGATAGTCGTCAAAACCCAAATCGCCAAGTTTTGATATTTTGAGTATAAAATGCCCCGGTGAATTTTCCTACTTTCTACAAGAGGGTTTTCAGTAAAATTAATTCATGAACAATGCATGGAAAATTAAATAGAGAGAAATTAGTTGAGATACCCACCTGAAATTTGTAGATGCCTTCCTGGATGATGAGGATTGCTCCCTCATAGATCAAATGAGAGATCTGAACAAGCTCTTGGTTGAAACACTTTGCTCAAAGACCCAATGCATCCTCTCTACCCACCACACGAAGGGAAAACCAATAAGTACGACAAGCAAGATCGGGATCTACAAAATAGAAGTAAATAATAGAGAAATGAAGAGTCATAAAGAAATAATCACTCCCTATCAAACCCGATTTGAAGCAAAACATCAAGGTGAGTCCCCCCAACAATGCGCATTCTCTCCAGATCGCCTTCTATACCTACAAATCGAAATGGGTACAAGAAGATACAAGAAACTATGCCAAGATATCCCAATGCAAGAGAGAAACAATTTCAATCATCGTCTCATTCATTCATCCACAAAGACACAAGTGTTTAATCCCAAAAAAATCTCTTTATTCAAAAGTTTCAATGCCAAAACTCATGGTTTATAATGGGAGGAGCGTCTCTCTTAAATAGATAGACAGCATGTCCACTTTACAACTAACTTTCATCCGACGATTGAGATTATAACATCATCAATGATGAGATCTTTTAATCTTGTTCTACGTTCATAGATCAACAAGACCAAGTCAAGAGGAACGCACTTTTACCCAAGGACGCCCAAGTAAGGCGTAATACATCATGGTGCTAGGATAGAACATGATAATACATCAAGGGGGTTATACGTTGCGGTGAAGCGCGCCTCCCCCCCCTCCGCTTCGCTCCCAATTCAAGCTCTTAGAGGAATCGATCAGGGATCGGTCCCGAAAGCGTGATTCGTGATCGATTCATCTTAGGAGCGTTTTTTGGAAACGCACTTCCCTAAAAAAAACGCTCCCTGGTTTTTTTGGGAGCACTTAGCACTTCTCCATCGCTCCCTAAGTGCTCCCAGGAGCAAAAAAACACTCCCTAATCGCTCCCTCAATGTTCTCAGGGATTGAGGCGAATTTTCTTTTCTTTTTTTGGTTTTTGTAACCAAGACATGGTTTCACTTGGATTTTTGGGCATGGTTAGGGTTTATTTAGGGGATGTATTATATGGTAATGTTAAATTCTTAAAGTAAAATGATAGAAAATAAAAGATAAGGAAAATAGAAAATAAAAGATAAGGAAAATACCACTTGTACTTAAATTTTTAACATTACCATTAATTGTTTCAGGATGTTTGAGGGTGGTTCCAACCTCATCAGACTTCAGATGCAAAAAGTAGAATTTTAGATCCCATTCAAAATTCAGCAGACTTAGTAGTTTTTCAAGATTTCAAGATTGCAACATTTCCACTAGATTCTATCATGTATGAGGGTACGGGATTGGAATTGAATCAAGCACATCAACCTCTCTATGTACCTTGATGTTGGTGGTGTTGATGCCTAATTGTCGAAGTTGATTGAACTCCTTTGTCATGACTTTGATAAAAATTTACCCTTCAATCAAGAAAAATCACTTATTAAGCATTGGAAGGTTTTTCTAACTAAATGTTCCACTCCATGCCCTAGCATATGTCATTACTCTTTACACCAAAATATTATTCTCCATCTTGGTTGTGTTGAATTTTTACCTAGGAAGTATTTGTCCATTCATGCCTTGGGGTGGACAAGAACACTTTAATAAGTGGTCCCTAGCTTATTTAAAAAGGTGAGAATGACTTTATTTGATAAAGTGACCTTTTTAATGTGAGTTTGAGTTATTATCATTTTAAAGGGACTTTATGAGATTTAAATGTGGGTGTGCATTAAATTCTCATTTCTTATTTAAAATGTGAATTTTAATGAGGAAATGAGATGGGCCCTAGATCTCATTTAGTTGGCTTTTAATCTAAGCCATTGATTTTTGGATGGAAGTTACTCAAACAAAAAGGCTTGGGAAAGGCAAACCAAATTTCATAGTTCACATTCCAAAGAAAAAAAATTTGGAGAGAGGAGGACAAGAGAGAAGAGAAGAACCAGAGAGAAAACCCTTGCACAAAATCCAAACACCGGGAAGAGAAAGGAGGGCACGGATTTCGAGACATTAATACCAGCAAAATGGCACAAAGAACAATGCAGTCGTACAGGTTTGTACAGCACTGAAATCGAGGAGAAAAGTGCACGGTTTACGAGGCAGTTTTTTAATTTCGTACAACATGATTTTCGAGGCAGAGTATAGCGTTTATTGATGTTCGTATAGCAGGTTGTACTGCACAGATTTCGAGGTAGCGTACAACAGAGAAATCGAGGCATCCGTACAGCCACACATGTGGCAGAATTTGTGGATTCTGTACAGCAGTTTGTTAGAGTGTTTTTTCTGGCACGTTTGTCAAGATGGAAAAGAGATAAGTACTGCAGTAATTTTGTTGAATGAATTTGTCTTTAAAGAAATAATAAAATCTCTTTGAAGAACAATTTTTCCCTTCGGGGTTTTTCCTGGACCAATTTGGTCAAAGATATGAGTGTTTAATTTTCATGTGTGCTGCCTGATTTAATTTTCTAAGTAAAAAGTTAGGGCTGTCATAAATTTTCAGAATTGAAAAAGTTGAAAATATATCTCATGTGTTTCAAGTTTTCAGTAAAAAATTTAATTTTTCTAATGTACATGCATAATGGTGTTTGGGCATTAAACCATATGCAGTAATGACACTGAAGTCGGGTTGGGGTTACCAAAAAATTTCAGGTTGGCCCAACAAGCACCTAGGGGTGGAGTTAGGAGAAAACAACACATAGATCTAGAGGTACAGAATGGGTATATGCTTGCATTAGACAAGTTAGTACCTGATAGGAGGAGTGTGCTCAAGTACAAAGTGAATTTTTGAGCAAATACATCAGTGAACATGGAGTCTTTGGTAACCTGCATACAACCAAAGATCTAGATGGGTCGAGTCCTATCGAATGGTAAAATGTGTATTGCTCATCTATCGCATATCTGCATAAATTGGAAGGCCCAACCTGCCACCATGTCGAAAGGGCTCAACACTTACATCCGACCATGGGAGGCCCAGCCTGCCACCATGTCGGAAGGGCTCGGTACTTACATCCGACCATGGGAGGCCCAACCTGCCACCATGTCGAAAAGGCTCTCAGACTCATCACTTCCCATTGGAAGGAACCTCGATCCGAAGTACACACTGGAGCTTCACTGCTCCTCTCTGCATCATACAAAAATGCAAGTCAGATCAATCAAATCAAATAGTAGATTTCAAAAGAAACATACTACCTCACAAATAGTTGAGCAAGTAGCAACATATTTTGCCTCGACTGTACTCAACGCCATGCAGGAATACATCCTGCCAAACCCGTAGCCCATACTGGATCTCAAACTGAAGAGGCAACCCAAGGTGCTCTTCTTCTTAGTGGCACTACCAATCCGAATCAACATAACCATGCAGGTTAGTCTTCTAATTCATATCATACTTGAGCCCATACTCAACTGTACCCTTTAGGTACCTCACTACATGCTTTGCAACCAGGTGAGCAAATCACGAATCTTTCTTTGTATCCCACGATGTTGCCATCTACTGCATGCTGGATCTTGTAGATCCATATGGAAGACACTACGGACTTCCCTTCAGTTCTCAATACCGCATCCTCGACATCATTCTTCTTGAACTGGTGCTCTCCTTCCCTTTCTTCTTGGCTACTTCTTCATAGCTAGAAGGCTCTGCATCAATGATGTCACTCAACAGTGTCACATAACTAGAGTGTGCCTGAGGCCTCTTTCTTTCTTTGGAAGTATCGTCATACTATTCTTCATCTTGGATTATTTCTCATGCCCAAGGTGGTCTTCATCTCTCGAAGGTGGATCTACCATTCTCTTTCATTTCTTTTGAAGCTCTTTCTTTCACTATGGTGTCTTTGACTCGGGAAGCTTCAGGTTCCTCTTCTGAACTGTCGTTACTTGTTCTTTGAAATGATCTACAAGTCAAGTTCATTTGCATGATTAGAAACATATCATAATTTCCAAAACATATTAATAGTGACAAATATATGTCACATAGACATGCGACTATTTTGGCCAATACTACAACATTCATCCATATCATGTATACATACGATAACTTCTAGATGCATGAATAATAAATTCATCACAGGTAAATAATTTAAAACGGAAGGAAACCTGCGTATAATTATTAAAGCCAACGTTTCGGACTCCATAAAATTGAGTCCATCCTCAGGGCAATCACTCAATCGTGTGATTGGGATGAGGGAGAATAATCATCCAAGAGCATATAAATACTTGAATTCCCTCATGAGGTCAGCTATATTAAGCCGACTTCTCTGTTTCAATGCTTTTTAATTAGGTTAATAATCGGCTTCCACGTGTCACTAAGCTTCAATCCTTCATCCCTGTTTAGCGTGTTGTTTCTCTTCTCAATTTCCAAAGCCTCCCTCATTCTCCTTCCATTATATTGTTCTTCTCTGGTAATTAACGAAGCTTTTTCCATGCAAATCTGATGAGTAGTGGTGTGCGAGTGTTCTGCTAAAGCAGATTTATCTCTTCGATCGTGAATTATGTCTACACTATTAGATGCATTCTACACTAATGTTATTAAGAGTGTGTACTATTCCTAATATGCCAGCAAAGAGGTTTCAATCTAGATAAGTAGTAATGGAATGTTGTACAACATCATTGACTTCTTACCCATCATGTGCAATTCAGTAGTATAAATGCAAATACTCAAACATGCATAACACATCAACTGAATATAAACAAATGCATAACCAAACAATATCATGAAATGACAATTGAATGCTTATCTTTATTTGTTTCGTGGGTAGACTCCTTTTTGAGCCTTCTACTTCATCATCTTCTTCATTCATAATACCATCATTTCTTGCCCAAATGCTAAGATGGATAAGAGGTTCCTCAAGAATTGAGTCCTTCATATTCCTCATCGCTTGAGGGATCTTCTTTGAATCGTGAGAGCTTGATCTTCAGTTGATCTCATCTTCTCTTCTCTTATTATGAGTTGAGCTTCTTCTTGTATGCACTCTTCCCAGAATCTGGTGAAGGTAATCACTTCCTTCTGGCACACATTCCTTGAATGAATGAATCCCATGATCTTGGGAGGCCATTCAAGGTGGTTATAACAATATCTTATTCTTCTTCGATTGCTTCATCATAGCATCGAACACTTCCTTTTGGTGTCTTCAAGGATGACACATGAGGGATGAGATGATCTTTAATAGAATCTGCAATGATTCTCTTGGCTCTAGCCTTAGCCTCATCTCCCTCTGGCTCCTAGAACTTCCTTACTGAAATACTGATCCAAGTCAATTTCTTTGAGGATCACAGAGGTCCTATACTTCCATACACGGAAGTTGTCAGCTTCACCAAGCTGGTGTGATTAGTCATTTTGAAAAGAGAACCTCAAATGTAAATAGCAAAAATTTAGATCTTACCAATTTGAGGTGTTCGTCCCGGTTCTGGAGCTGGCTAATCTAGGGTTTGTCAGAGAAACCCTAATTTTCAAAACTTGGAATTTCAAACTTCTGATTGGATAGAAAGATGGGCCTATTCAAGGCGAGTTGTCTAATGTACTCCTTTTCTGAAAACAATGGAGGGAAGCTCCCGGAACAAGAAGCCCTAGTTTTCCAATTTCTTCTGCAGAATGACTGATATTGCTTTTGTTGTATCTCCGAAGGTTCGGATCCTCAAGGTCTGAAACTTCTCACTGTGATAGCCTGATAAGTCTTCTTTCCAACCCCACAGTTTAGAGCAGAAATGGATTCTCCAAGTGGGACTTATTCGGATTTTCCCAAGGTGACTGTTTTGGGGACTATTCAGCAAAGCGAACTTGTACAGACTGCCACGTGTCACTGTTTCACATTCTGGGTCTGAAAAGGTTACCACAGAAACTATAGTCTGTGCCCTACCTGCGACATCTTGCGAAATTTCGTTTAGACCTTCCTAGCCCGAGATATGGCAAATCTCCCTAGGTCACCTGTTTATGACTGTATTTTGGAGGAGGTTGGAACCCTGATTTGGAGGAACCATATATCCTAAAGTATGGCAAATATGAGGCTGAAATTTTTACACAGTGTACAGCACGAATTTCTCTTCGGCCTGTAAAAATTTCGGCTTCTTATCCTTCTCCAATCTCACGTTATAGCGAAAGTGCTAGGATTACTAAATTCAGTCTTCTAGGGTTTTCAGGGATGAAACCCTAATTTCCATTAACTGCCATTGCAGTTGTATTTTGGTTGTACATTGAAACTTCTCTGATTCAAAAACTGATACCACCAATAGATGCGCTCAAGTGAGGCGAGTTAGCCTAGCCCTCCTTGCTTGATGATCTGTAGAGAGAACACCTTTTACTAGGAATCCCTAGTTCCCACAGCTGCACAGTGCATTCTTTCAGAGAGGCTCTGGTACCATGTTAGATTTTCTTAAGATCTGATTAGATTATCTAGGATCTTTATCTGAAACAATAACAAGTACAACAAAATGCATAAAATGTAAAAGATGCACAAGACACAAAGATTTTCATCGAGGAAACCATAAAGGAGAAAACCCTGCAAACTTCTTCAGAATAGTAAGATGATCAAAAGCAGTAATAAGAAATGTTCAACGGCCGTCTTTCTTTCCTCCTATGACTGTCTCTCTCTCTCCAACGCCTTAAAGAGTGTGTGAGGTGTGTATAAATGAGGGGGAGCGCCTCCCTATTTATACCCTTTCAAGTCACTAACCAAATATAAGACTCGAACCTACATGTCATCTCACATGGGGCCCACTTCTCCTAGAGAGACCACAATTACATATTACATGATGTTACACTGGGGACTATTGCCTTGACTTACAACGGAGGTTGTACCTCAAGGTTTAGACACAATTTAGACATCCTATAAAGGGGCAACACACATCCCCAATGGGGGTACAACAACATACAATGATAATATACATTAGAATATCTTCCGAAGTTACAAATACATCAACATATTGTGATGTGGCCAAGAATGATAGAACATATTTGACTTGGGACAATAATCTAGAGGAGGTTGATTTGGAGGATAGAGCCATAGCATTAGAGTTCTTGGAGGTTGAACTTTTTGGGTGATCAGGATGGTGATCAAATTCATACAACAAAGATGTCACACCCCCAACCACTAGTAGGTTTTCAAATGTAGGATCTTTGCCTTTATCTTACAACTCTTTGGTAATGAATATGATGCTCCGTTTCATTTCATGGTTGATATCATCTCTTAGAGTTTGTTGATTGCAAATATTATATGTTTAAACTTGAAGGTTGATGTTGTTAATGATTGATCATTTGATGACGATGTTATAACTTATACCTCGAAGATGATTGATGTTATATGTATACTAAATGATTATATCTATGCTTTCGTGTTCTATAGCTAATTTGGCATTCTACATGTTTTTTTAAAATATATGCATCAAAATATATTAAAATATGTATTATATAAAAAACAGAAGCTTTTCAAAATTTTGCTTTTCGCTCCCACTCCTTGCTCCCAACAACATAGGTCTAATGTAGTGCTCAATATGCAGTGTTTAGGAACAAGACATTTCAATCCATTCTAAATTTTCACTAGGAAATCCCTAACAAGTGGCGGTCTCATTCTTTGTTTTCAGTTTGCAGTCAATACTTGGGAAAACTTTGATGTTTGAAATTTTTTTCTTGTTGAAACCTAAGTTGTAACTAAAGTCATATGCATATTCAAAAATTATATTGTATATTCAAGTCGAGTCAACCCCATTCATATTTTGGCCTGGCATATGAATTTGTATTAAAACTTTTGAAAGTGCCTATCTCTTATTTATTTAGCCTTTTAGGCACTAAAACATGTATTTTGGGTATTTCAATTAAATATAAGCCCAATTTTAAAAACAATTGCAAGCAGAGAGAGAAAATAATTAATTAATTAATTAATTAATAATAATAATAATAATCCATTTTTAAGGTCATGACTCACCGCCAAGCGAAACACCAATTTGGTGTATGAGATCCCCTTGTTTGTGGGGACAAGGGATCCCCTATGCACAGCGATTTAACTGCTAAAGCCTACAAACGTGTACATACCCTACGCCCCTCCGGATTTGAACCTGTGATCTACTAGGAGGAAACGCATACTCTTAACCATTAGGCCCACTCAGGCTGTAAAATCAGTTTTCATGCAGTTCTGAAATAGTTTTTAGGAGGTGATGATGAAGAAATTTTAGTTTCCACTCTAGAATTTCTAGAGTCCAACATTCCAAGAAAAATAATGATATATTTTGGATCAATTTGAATATATAATAATAAAACATTGTATGGTGTTGGTTAAAATTTAATTCTTCTTACACAGGACCAAAACCCTAGAGTACAGTTGCAAATATCGTTGATATATCGTGTTACCTCCCAGGCCCCTAGACCTGAACTAAAAGATGTTCAGGTTCTCCAATAGGGTGCACCCCTAGGGGCACTTAGGAAGGTTTCCCACAATCACCGCATCAACTCTTACTATCGCTTTAAGCTGGTTCTTTTCCGGGGGGGCTTTAAATAGGATTATTTTACAGTGTTCTTTAGAATTAAAGGGATAGTGAGTTACCAAGACAAGTGTCTATCCAATTGGACGATGGAGGTAAAATCAATTAGCAAGAAGGCTTGAATATGAGGATAAGATGTAATTAAGGCATTCCCTAATGTGCCATAATTAGTCCAAAACATATTTTCAGATTATGCAAGAATAAGTGAGAGACCTTAAATAAGATGCACCATCACAACCATGAAATTACAGCCAAGAAATAATGTGCAACAATGAAATTACAGTTACAGCCAAGAAATAATGTGCAGCCATGAGCAATTTGAGAACAGCCATAATATAAAACCTTAGATGAAGTAGACAAAGTCGGACAACCTTATTGTTGATTCTTGAATGAACAGCCAACAATACATCATTTCTTCAAATCTGATTTCACAACAAGATCAAGAGGACCAAATAGGTCTCACTTAACCTTCCTCCTTAGCTAGGACAGCCCACAAAAATGGAGTAAAACAACCCTAAACAGAAAATTACAACAACAAAGTCCTTCCATATTCCAATGTTACATCAAGGATTAGGGAGGATTCAACAACCTCAATCCTAATCTCTTCTTTTGTGACAAACTTGCCCTTCTCCAAAAATTATTTCAGCAGTAAAAACAATGGCAATTCTTTCAAAAAGCCTAAACATCCATGAAAAGCAGAGAGAGATGAAAAAACCTCGCATTGAACCGTCCTTCCAATCCTCCCAAACATATTCAACTAAGCATGGAGGGGAACTCCCAATCTTTCAACTGTGCCTTTTGCAAATCAGAATAGATCACCTTATATAGCTTTCATTTCAACATCTCCAATAAACTATTATTTCTTTTAGGAGGCCCTAGAATCCTTCTCAAGTTTAACACTCCCTTTGGACTATTGAATGAATGAAATGAGTTCATATTGTCACTTGTCATTTTTCGATTTGAGATCATTTTAAAGCACACATTTATTATTCATTTGAAGGTTTGACCATGTCAACAATGCCACACGGCAGCTCCTCATGTAAATAATTTTCCTCCAAATATGTAAAATATGCCTCAAACAAAGTGTTCTCACCCCCAGAGCCCTCAAAAGATGAAATACACTTCCAAATATGTAGAAAATGCCTCGAACAATGTGTCCTTACCCCAAAATACCTCAAAAAGTGACATATGCCTCCAAATATGTGAAAAATGGATTAAATAATGTGTCCTTACCCACGCAATTTCTCCTCAAGGGGGGAAAACGACTCCAAATCAAGGTTACCAAGAGCGCCCTAGGAGGGCTCGCTCCCACTCCCAAACCACACTCTAGATTAGAACGTGTTAGATCGCTCCCTGAAGCGCACTTTAAGGGGTGATGGCACGCTCCCTGCCACTTTGGGAGCTCAACACTCTGTAAGACTCTCTAGAGGAGATGGGACCGCACTCCTGGCACGCTCCCCCGCGTGCTCCCATGGATGCCCAAACACTCCCACGGAAATGACTATTCATTTTTTGCTTTTTTTCTAACTTGGTGTTGGATGGGCCCCTTAGGGTTTTTAGGGTTTAAAGAAGGTGAGGGAGAAATAAAAACTACTCTCCCTCACTATTTCTCTCACTCCATTCATTTTGTGTGCTTGAGCTTGGAGTGGAGAGCTTCTGTGCTTGACGCTTGAGCTTGGAGTGGAGAGCTTGTATGCTTGAGGCTTGAGCTTGGAGGAGATTTGTGGGAGCTTGAAGGAGATTTGTGGGTGCTTAGAGGAGACAACATAACTATTTGGTCATGTTGACAATTGGTGGATATCTATTTCATTCCATAAGTTAATGGTCTACTTCTTATTATATGGTTTTAAAATTTGTATGTTTGTAATTGCTAGATAATTTGTATTTGTAACTTTGTAATTGTTAGCAGCTAGATGATTGATGCTTGAATGATTAATCATTAATGTACTATAGCAGTATGTACCATGAATATTCATCTAGAAGTAGCATAAATATACATGTTTCACATATTCTGCAACTAATTTGGCATTCTACGTGTTTTTTTAATATATATATCGCTCCCACTCCCACTCCCACGTTCTGGCAACCTTTCTCCAAATACATGGAAGCTCCTCCATTAGGGTTATTTCTCACCACTTTTTGCCTCCAACATGACCTAGCCACTCTTTGAAGAGAGTGTTTCTCTTTTTATGCTCATTGACCCCTTTGCTTACTACATGTCATGCTCTAGACCTCCAATATGTAAGGTATTCTCTCCTTTGGGGTTGCAGTTGACCCCTTACCTCACCATAAATCATGCCTTGGACATCCTCTAAGGTAGGTCGTCCATCTTCCAAGGTTTGCTTTTTGCTCATATCATCCATGCATATGATCCTAGGTTCTAGTCCAACATAGTGTTAGATTTTAAATGGTTATACAAGATCTAAAACATTTAGCATCATAACATCATAACCATAAGCAAAGGATCACTGAAAGAAAGACAAATGCAGCAACACAAGAGAACACAAAGATTTTCCTCGGGGAAACCACAAGGGAGAAAACCCCGCAAAACTTCCTCAGTGTAGAATTTGACCAAGACAGTGTAAAACCCCAGCAACAAGAATAGTTGCTCATCTTCCACAGTAGACTCTTTCTCTCTCTCTCTCTCCAGCGCAAATACTTGAGTAAGTTGTGTGAGAATGAGATAGGCGCCTCACCTATTTATATTCATTAGGTGAGTGCCTCAACTAACTAACTAGGTCGGCCAAGTTCCCTAATTAGGGTTGGCCTACCTTGTGAGACTCAAAATACATTTTATATAATACTTATGTGGGTACTATTGCCCCGACTTACAACGGAGGGTTTACCTCATGACTTTTACATGACCAATTACATCAAGGACATCTCTGAATGGAGGAATAACATCTCCAAAGGAGAATACAACAAAAGTACAATAGAATATCTTCCGAAGTTACAATACTTTAACACTCCCTCTTAACTAGGAAGGTATTCTACATCAATTACAACTGTACAACTGACTGGTGAATCTTTATATGTCATAGGAAGTTTTGGAACATCATCATACATCTTCATCATCGATCTCAGTTGGATCATCTTCCGCAATTTCAGTATGTAAATATTGAATCATCTTCTATCAGTATATAAGTATTGAATCATCTTCTAGATCATCTTTTGTAGTATCAGTATGTGGATACTGAATCATCTGAATCATCTTATGTAGCATCAGTATGTAAATACTGAATCATCTTCTGTCATGTCAGTGTATGATTACTGAATAATCTTCTGAATACTGAATCATCTTATGAATACTGAATCATCTTCTGTAACATCAATATGTGAATACTGAATCATCTTTTGCCACATCAGTATGTGAATACTGAATCGTCTTCTGAACCTTATTTTGTAACATCAGTATGTGAATATTGAATCTTCTTCTGTCACATCAATATGTGAATATTGAATCTTCTTTTGAATCATCTACTTGCCAGCATCAATGTGTAAACACTGAACCATCGTCTTTAGCATCAACACATTCTGAATCATCTACTTGCCAACATTAGTGTTGAATCCTCATCTTGTAACATCATCATCTGAACCATCATCATCTGCATCTTCAGTATGTAAATACTGAACTATCATCATCTGTATCTCCAGTATGTGAATACTGAAGGCATCATCATCTATATCATAAGTATCATCATCTGCATCTTCAGTATGGAAATACTGAAACATCACCATCTGTATCTTCAGTATAGAAATACTGAATCACCATCATCTGCATCTTCAGTATAGAAATACTGAAACATCATCATCTGCATCAACAGTATATAAATATTGAAACAATCAACAACTTCATTAGCATGTTAGTGCTAAAATCCAAATCATCTGTAATGTTAGATCATCATCTGCATTACCAGCATAGAGATGTTGAAATATCATCATCATCAACATAAAAAGATGTTGAAACATCATCATCATCAACACAAAGTGTTGTGACTTCAACTACATCAACATTAATAGCACAGGGTGCTAAGACCACAATCATATCAGCAACAACACAAGGTGTTGGGACCACAAACACATCAACATCATCAACATGCAGAAGCAACTTCATTATCAACATCAGTATAGAAATACTAAAATTGCCTTAGCAATTATTTCAACAATCAACAATCATAAGTGTAGTAACAATGAAACTTCGACAATCATCAATCATCAGTGTAACAACACTACAACTAACTCAACAATCATCAGTATAGTAATACCGAAGCAAACATCTCAACAATCAGTATAACAAAACTAAAGCAACCATTCCATTAAGCATCTCAGCAAGCATCAGTATAACAATACTGAAACAATCGACTCAAGCATCATCAAAACATCTTAGCAACCATCATCAGCAATCATTACCAATCAACAGTATAACAATACTGCAGCAATCATCAAACATCAACAACAATCGTCAACAATCAACAGTAGAGGAATATTGTGACAACCATTAAGCATCTCAACAGTCATCAACAATCAATCAGTATAGCAATATTGTAACAACCATCAAGCATCTCAACAATCATCAACAATCAACAATATAGCAATACTAAGGATACATCTTGCCCTTCATCTTCTTCGGAGCAGCATCACGGTGAGTTATCTGGTAGATCCATCCGGGCATTTTGTCTAACTTACTAACTATTTCGAGCCAAACAAGCCTAGTTAGATAGATGGATCTCCTTGGGGATCAAACAAGCCGTGTCTGGCTTACTAACCCTTTCGGGCCAAACGAGCCTAGCCAAACATACTAATCCCCTAGGATCGACAAGCCATTAGTCTGGCTTACTAACCCTTTTGGGCCAAACAAGCCTAGCCAGACGTGCCCTCCTCTAGACTGACCTAGTCACCACTGCATCCAACATCTACTGTCACTCCCTCTTTCGAGAGAGGTCCTTTCGGACTACACCAAGCTTGTCTCGAAAGTATTCAAACTTTACACGAGTCAGAGGCTTAGTCAATACATCTGCTACTTGTTCCTTGGTGGGAACATACTTGAGCTTTACAGCTCCCTTCAACAACTTGTTCTTTAACATTCTCTTCTTGTACATCTGCAACTGCATCGTACATTTACAACTTGCATCGTTCTTCTTTTGTGCATCTATAACTTCATCATTTCTTCTCTTGTAGGTGATTGCATACAATCCTTCCTACAAGTCAAATACAATTGTTATGATTAGAAACATTTTGTAACATATTCAAAATGACAACTTCCCAGGCATAAAGATATATATGATCATGCAACTATTATTGCTAATGCAACTATTATTGCTAATGCAACAATCATCTAAGTCACTTACCCATCACCTGCATATTAGTAGTAAACTACAAATATTCTAATATACATTTCCTAAATCTAGAAACATATCATGTGCACATCTTTGAACATCTAAATATATAGGAAATGACTATTCAAATACTTATCTTTGTTTGTTTGGTAGAATCCATCTTGATCTATGTCTTCTTGAATTATCGGAGTCTCTGCCAAATGTGTTCAACTTCATTGTCTGATTCTGAGGACCCGTTCCTATCTTACTCATGATCGGAAATACTGAGCAAGTCTTCTTACACCATAGATCACATAGAACTGTGTCTATGTGTCCTACCAGTGCATCTCCTCTTATCCAATGATGAAATGGATAAGAGTATAATCTTCATCTTCATCGGTATAATTCTTCTGGATCAAATTCCTCATTACTTGAAGAATCTTTACTTGCTTTCTTCTTAGCTGCAATATATTCATCCTTGGTTGCATTTAGAGAAACACTTTGCTTTCTGCAATATGTTGGAGTACATAGTACTACCAACTCAATCAAAGTCATCATACCTTTGCAGTACCCTTTGGGTACCACACCATTTGCTCTACATATTTTACTTGGATAAGTAAAATGTCTTCTGGATTTCATCATGCTTCTAATCTCAAGAATCATGTCAAGATGCTCGAACTTTGAGATCTACCGTATTCACTCCCTCTTAGGTGGAGCACCATCCTCCCTCTGCATCTGTATTAGGACATTGGGGTGATAGGTAGTCTCCTATGTTGTTAGTCTTCTTTCTATCCATCTATGTCACTAGATATCAGGATCCTTCATCTCAAACTTTGTTGCAAGTTTTCTCTTGTCCTTTATAGGATTCTTTCTTCAACCTTGTAGTAACGGTTGGGATCTCCATCACTCTAGTTGATCCTCAAGTTTCTCATGTGACTGTATGCGCTATCCCATGGGTTCCTACTGAGCTTGTACAAATCCTTCTGTACATAGGTGGTTCTCTGTAGAGAGTCTCAAACTATATAGTTTGCTTGATCTGTTCTTTTACTTTTATTACATCAATTCTCTAGTGTAATATCCATTACTGAAGAGGTGTGTCTAGCACCTAGAGCAATGTCTTTCCAAAATCGACTCTCTCTTTTGATAGAACCCACGAACCTTGCTTCGTATCTTTTGATACTTCGATCGGCAGTATGCTTAGTTTTGTAGAATTACATGGAAGACTTTACAAAACTTCCCTTCATGTTTCGAACTCATATCCAGACATCATTATGTATGATCGACTGTCACTTCTAGATCATATCATCCTACCATTCTTCCTTCTTCGGACATTCTTTCACAAAGTGTCCTTTCTTATTACAACTGTACTATTGAGTTGTGAGTTGTCCTTCTACTCTTTGCGGAAATATTCTGTATTATTTCTCTGCTTGGTATGAGTTGTTAGGGCTTGATTGTCATCTCTTCTTCTTTTCCCATCAATCAATCCTTCATTCCTCCATATGTGATCTTCCTCCTAGAACAACTCTTTTGACTGGATTTGGAAGACCATTGAGAGTTGTAATTTATGCTTCTGCTTCTTTGACATTGTCTTCAACGGCTTTTAATTGCTCCTTGTGGCGAGATCTTCTTGTTAAGTAATCATTGAATGTTTCCTGACATTGTACCTTCACATTCTTGAGTTGAGTTCCCAAGGTCATCTTTGTACATGTAGATCATTGCATCGGACATATCCTTAGGAGTTTTCAAGGATGATACATGTGAGATCCAATGGAGACGGAAATACTCATCTTTGTTTTGATTAGGTCTTTCTTTTGTTTTGCTTTGACTTCATCTTTGTTTGAATCTGCAGCTCTTCCTTTGACATAGTTCTTCATGCTTCTTCAAGTATGGTAAGCACTCTATAATTCCATGCTTAGAAGTTCTCGACTCTTTCAAGCTTGGTACTGTTTGTTATTATGATAAAAATGAGAACCTCAAATGGCAATAGAGAAGATGAAACTCACCAGTGAGAATGCTTCAACTTGATGTTTGCTTGAAGGATCTTTTGAAACACTGCTTTTGGTGGATCTAGGGTTTGATAGAGAAAGCCTAATTTTTCAACTTAGGTATCTTTCATATCTGATTGGATAGAAATATGTGCCTCCTCAAGGCAAGCTGAGCAGTATACTTATTTTCCCAAAACTGTGGACATAATTGCAAAATATTTGATGCCCTGGTTTTCTCCTACAGTAGTGTTAGGTCAAAAACTGAAAGTTCACAGAATGAGAAACTTCTTACATAGAGAGATTCACCTTTCTATGGCAAATTTGATTGTCCTCCTTCAACTGATTGGTGGATGGAAGTGCCCGGAATAGGAAGCCCTAGTTTTTCTCTGGTTTCTTCTGCAGAAATGACTGATCTTGTTTCTGCGATATCTCCAAAAGTACTGCTCCTCTGTGTCTGAAATTTCGCAGTGAGGTAGCCTCGCCTATCCTCTTTCCAGCACCGCAGGTTAGAGCAGAATTGGTTTCACCAATTGGGACTTATACAAAATTTCCCAAGGTGACTTATTTCAGGACTTTTCATCATAGAGAACTTGTACGGACTTCCACGTGTCACTCGTTCATCTTCGAGGTCTGAAACTTTTACCACAGAAACTACAGTCCATGCCCTTTCTGGAACATCTTACGAAATTTCATTTGGACCTTCCTAGCCCGAGATATAGTGATTCTCCCTAGGTCACTTGTTTAAGGTTGAATTCTGGGAGAGGATGGAACCCTAAGTTGCAGGAATCATATCTCCTATATTATAGCGAATCTGAGGCAGAAACTTTTACACGGGGTACATCCGAAATTTATCTTTGGCATGTAAAAGTTTCGGCTACTAAGCCTTCACCAATCTCGAGATATAGCAAAAGCCCCAAAATTACTAGTTTTGGTCTTTTAGGGATTTCAAGCATGAAACCCTAATCTTCAATAGTTGTAGTTGTAGCACTGTTTCAGCTGCACAAAGACTTCTTTCAAGGTAGCTCTGATACCATGTTATATTTTTAATGGTTATACAAGGTCTAAAACATTTAGCATCATAACATCATAACCATAAGCAAAGGATCACTGAAAGAAAGACAAATGCAACAACACGAGAACACAAAGATTTTCCTCGGGGAAACCACAAGGGAGAAAACCCCGCAAAACTTCCTCAGTGTAAAATTCGACCAAGACAGTGTAAAACCCCAGCAACAAGAATAGTTGCTCATCTTCCACAGTAGACTCTCTCTCTCTCTCTCTCTCTCTCTCTCCAATGCAATACTTGAGTAAGTTGTGTGAGAATGAGAGAGGCACCTCACCTATTTATATTCATTAGGTAAGTGCCTCAATTAACTAACTAGGTCGGCCAGGTTCCCTAATTAGGGCCGGCCTACCTTGGGAGACTCAAAATACATTTTATATAATACTTCTGTGGGTACTATTGCCCCGACTTACAACGGAGGGTTTACCTCATGACTTTTACATGACCAATTACATCAAGGACATCTCCGAATGGAGGAATAACATCTCCAAAGGAGAATACAACAAAAGTACAATAGTATATCTTCCAAAGTTACATTACTTTAACACATAGGAGCAAGGTTCTCCATAAATGATGCATCAAAGGTAACGTGGGACATGTAACCACGCCTCCAAATGTAAGTTCTATGCCAAAATGGAATTTCATGGTGAATGTGTCTCCGGAAGAAAATCCATCAAGCAAACCATAATCCTACACACTTGGATTATGAAAAGCGCTAAGGCATAATAGAACAAGGCACATGGCCTCCAAGTCTCTCACCACCTATAACTACCACTAAACTCCAAAGATCCTAGGTTATGCTGGTGAGATAAGAAAGCCCATGAACATGCAGAATAAGACTTGCATTTTCAAGAGTAACATATCATAAATATAGTGATTATTTTAGCGTGTTGTTACAATCACCCTACTTTATTACGATTTTTTAGAACTTTTGAATATGTAGAGATATATTTAATTTATTGTGATATATCACCAAAATATCACAAGTCGATTGACTTTATTGTCAAGTCCACGATAGGTGGGTTATAAATTCTGATTTTCAATCATTTTTGCCTCGTTTTGAAAAGCAAAAGCAAGGGATTAAAAACAAAGAAGTCGTGATCTTCCATCACGCTAAGGAGGAGAAATCAAGTGTTGTCATCACCATTAGAAAATATATTGTGGAGTGGGGATTGATTCTCATCTATTGTTTCCATATTCCGAGGGATGTGTAGCAATTTAAGAATGTATCCTTTTCGTTTTTCAAGATTTAAGATAGGTTTTGCAATTTCCCTTGAATTTCCCTCCTCCTCGCTGACTTTTAATGGAATTTTTAACATTTATGTAGGTTTGGTTTTTTATTTGTGGCATTCTTTGGTGTTGATTTCTATTTCCCTTGACTTTCCCTTGAATTTCCCGAGAGATTCGCTAGGGTTTCTTGTGAAAGAAGGGCACACTTGTGCTAGGGTTCATCTTCATGAATAGTATTGTACTTGAATTGGATTGATTTCTTCTACAAAAAGTTGTTGGGTTTTCTCCCTATTGGGTTTCCCAAGGTAAATCTTTGTGGCTCTTGTGCATGGCAATCTTTCTATGATCCTTGTTTCTGCTACAATTTAAGTGGATATTTTCAAGTGTGCAATTATTCAATGAAACTGTGGGATGAAATGAATGCATGAAATATCATTGTGAAATAATTGTCAAGATTTGAAAATTGGATTAAAATTCAACATGATATCAGAGCAGCTTTGAAAGACATCCATCTAACAACTTTTTGCCCTAAGTGTGGAAACTAGGGTTTCTAAGTTTGGACACTTCCAACCTAAGGTTTGGCTCAATCTTAGTGTTTTGGAGGTCACCTAAAGAGGGCGCATCTATCTATGGAGTCAGATTTCAATTTTGATAAATTTCAATTTTGACCTAATTTTTGGGTCTAGGGTTTCCAAATCATATTTCATAATTATATCAAGATGGTGACAGGTATCATAATAGAAGACAGATTGGATGATATTGAGATTGCAAATGAACTTCAATAATCTTTTGTCTCGGCTCTTGATGGCACTTGTTATCACCAACCTTGTAGTTGCCTATGTGAGGTGGATCTAGGATGGATGGTAGAGGGACAAGCAACTAAGGAGGTGGAACCAAGACTGTCTAGACTCCCAAATGGATGGTTGTCACGCCAATCAAGGCAGCTTTCACTTTATGTTATCTTAGCCCAAGACAACAAAAGGGGAGACCCGGATCTACTCCCGATAGGAGAGATCAGACCTAGACACCAAATCAGATCAATTAGACTTGAGGTACATAAGGTGTAAGGTAATTGGAGACCTTAGATCTATGGAAGGTGTCACTAAGTGTACCAAGGATTTGGATGAGGGCTTTAGACAATTGAGGGTTGATCCAAAGTTGAACACAGGTGACATATGGGGGTAATATTAGATCTAGGGTTGAGGTACTAGCAACTGGTGAAGATATTCGTTGCCTTGGGAAACGTGACCAATGCGGGGAGGGCAAGGACAGTATTGGGGCTATCTAGTACCAATGGATAGACTCGATGATAGATGTGACAGTATCAAAGTTCTCGAGTCATCAGGGAAAGATCAGATTGCAAGGAAAAGAGGCCAAAGAGGGGCTAGCGCTAGGGTTGGAGATCAATGCCTGTTGGACCTAGGGTATGGAGTCAATATCTGCCCAGCGTTGGAGTGGACCCACCTAGGAAATGCCCTGATCTATGGATCCAGAAAATTATTTGGCCAAAAAATTCAGTCTAAAGGGGAAAACAGCAGTAAGGTAGCTAGCGCTAGGGTTTGGAGAGGTAAATCCTCAAATCTAGGACAATCTGGAGAACATCAGCTCATCATTGGAGGGGAAATGGGATGGGGATGACTTGATCTACAAACCCAAGTTGGAAAAATGCCGAAAAAGTCAGAAAAATGATGAGAAGCGTTAGGGTCCTAGAAGACAGATTCTCAGATCTAGGGCCACCTGTCAGCATCTAGCTCAACGTTGGAGGTGATTTGGAGTGAGGAGGACCCGATCTACAAACCCAAGTTGTTATTTTCACGGAAAAATCAGATCTCAAGAAAAGTCAAAAATTCAATGAGGGGCGCTAGGTTTAAGAAGGCAGTTTCTCAGATCTAGCCTCTGGGGCAAACCAGCAGAATTAGCTCAGCGTTAGGGGTGAATTGGTGGGAGGGAGGCCCGATCTACAAAACCCAATTGTGGTTTGTCCAGAGATCGAGAGGTTTATTTTTTAGTATTTTTTGGTCTTTTATTATTTATGGAATTTTCAGTAAAATGAAGAAAAACATGTGTCAATGGGTTGAGATCCGAAAGAAAGGAACCAACCTGCAGATCTTACCTGGAAATCCTTGTAGATGCCTTGAAAGTGATGATCCCTGCTATCCCGGTCAATTTGAGAAGACCTGTGTGATTTCCAAGCCCAACGTTTTGCTCCAAGTGACCAATGCACCCTCTCTCCTGCACAAGCAAACGTCAACAATATCAGATTTGTCGTATCACGAAAGAAAAGCAAGATCTACAGAAAAGTAACAACATGTAATCATAGATCATAATGAAGCTAATGAAAACCCCCTGATACAAGACGAAGCCAATCCAAGCGAGTTGAGGATCCCCTGCAAAAACGCCCAAGATGAAGTCGCCCTCCTGTAGACAAGACAATGATCCCGAAAAAATATAGATCTCACACAATTTTCCCGAATGCTAGGAAGCACAAGACTTTCCAATCACCATCTAAGAACACCAGATGCAAAGGAGATCCAAAAAATATCCACAAGAAAGTTTTTCTATTAATCAGATCCAAGAGCCAAAAACCCTTTACAAATGAGAAGCTCTCTCCTTCAAATAGGAACGAGAAAACCAAAATCCTAACCACTTTCAAAACGAGTGGCTAAGATTAAAATATATAAATGTTCTAATCAATGGTTGAGATGAGCTCAACATACAGTACATGGATCAACATAACCATACAGTACCAAAGTGGACTAGATCACCCATAAAGAGGGTACCCCACTCAACAAGAAATAAATGAAGCTCAACAAGAAATAAATGAAGCACATGGTGGGTCCATGGAGTGTTAACTAACTCCCTCTGGGTGCCCCATGGCACAATAAAACAATATAATATTTTAAATTTTTTACTTTGTCTCTTTGAGGAAATCGTGAGCCTCCCAAAAGCTCCAGAAAATAATATAAAAATGCCCAAAAATAGGTGTGGGCCCAATTAGGTGTTGCAACTGCTGGAGAAGGTGCGGAGGACATCACACTCATCATCATGACTCATCCCATGTCATTTGCTTGCCTCAGTAGCCCAAATCAATTTCTTCAATAGCCATTTAATCATTTATTAATCTGCCTCGGGAAATGTGAACCTGCCAAAATAGCCTCCTAGGGTGTCTACGTTGTCCAACTGAGCCCACCAGCCTCTCTGGGATGGGAGTACTATGGTACAATCAAGTGGTTGCACCCCCTATGTCGCATACAGCACCCTAGGAGATCCCATAAAAACATCTCCCTGCTCAAGCACATTATCCTGTGAAGCAAAACTGCATCATAAAGGTAAAATGAGCCTGATCATCTTTGCAAGTGCCCGGAACTGAAAATAAGCTATCTCACTAGACTCCGAGAGTGACATCTAGGATGCATACTCAGACCCTTTCCAGGTCTCTGCCTGATCATCAACAATGTCCGGTAGACAATATAATCACCTGTAAATGTCCAAATACCAATAATATAACTCAAACTATCATCCATCTGCTGCAAGTGTTATAAGGCTAAGACATGCTCTGCAAATCATTTAAGTAACAATCATAACAAGTAGCAGTCACTTCACTGACGGTACATCAACCAAATACATATACAGGGTTTTATTTATTATTACTCAGACCAGACTTTCATGACTATACTCACTTCATAGTTGTAGTCAATTTGCTAGTGAAGGGTGAAGGCTGAAATGGACAAGGCTAGGGCAAAGGATGACTACCAACTTAATATCATGACACTTTGGATATGGAAAGGGAATACTCACTATAACCACATGCCAGACAAACAACAAGACAAGGAATGGCAGTGCCTCACAAATGGTTGAGTTGTTCAGAGAGTGCTTATTCAACTTAGGCATCATGTCTACATTAAGTTTGATCCAAGTTCATTAGGACCATCAATTTTATTTCCATGGTCGTTTTGGCCTATATGACCCTTTGGGACTTCACCAGTGCTTAAAAGCACAGCTAATCGCAGCTTTCATCCAGGACATATTCAAATTTATAAGGTCAGCAATATTTGGAAATAGCATATATTTAACCATTTCTTTTGGGACCTTTTCTTATACCCTTCACGGGGTATTTTAGCATTTCAGTGCTCTTGCCCTTTGCTCACATATGTTAAGAAACACATTTTAGAATTTGCATTTTCCATGGGCGCATATATAAATATTTCCAATACAAGTAGTACATGAGCTTTCAGTTTTATCCAACAACATTTCAAGTGACCAGGGGGAGTTCTGCACAGTGCCAAACATCGGGACAACCGACCAGAATGATTTAGGCATACAATCCAACTCACCAAAGGCAAGTTCTGTCACCAACTCAGAGCCGAGACACAGTATAAACATGGAGGTTTGTCCAACAAAGGTTGGAGCGGGGAAAGGTCCTCCATGCCACAAGTCAAGTAGCAAGTCTGGTTAAAACAAAACTAGGAGGAAATGGATGGGGGTGGAGACAATGAACAATGAAGCCAACACTAGCAAGCCAGAGTATGGTGGGAATGATTACCTCTATTCTCCCTAGGAAGGGTAAAACCAATGAGTATAGATCAGGAACTTCCAAGTCTAAGTAGGGACATCAATCCATAATACAAATACATCAAAGTCCATATATTTATGACCGCCAGATCATGACACTAAATGCTAGTATATGTCACAAAGATGAGTATAAGAGCAATGATAACCATAACACAATATAATAAATGTCAAGTCATAACCATGCAAATAATCCATTTGAACCATCATCTGTCCAATGAGAAAACACTAAAACCAATATGGGCATCACCAACTGCTCTGCAAATTACTAAATGGCTACATCAGTCCTCGAATCTGAGTGTCCTGAGACTCAGTCCTGACATGGGAGAGTATAATAGTCCACTAACAAAATAATGATCCGTCAAAACTGCTCATCTCAGCATCTCATATGTAAGAGATCTGGCTGAAAAATGTATTGTATCTGAAAAATAGAATATGGTAGCCTGGCTACTATATATGTGATAACAGCACTATTACAAATAATAGTGATATCATGACATTTCAAGAACAAAAGAGAAATAAAGGTGAAGGATCAACCCTAGTTTCGGATCAGAAGAAGAAGGATCTCTCAAAGGTAAAACGTTTCAATTGTTATAAGCTTGGTCACTTTGTTATTCAATGTCCTCAGAAGAAAAGAAAAGGAAGAAGAAATTGTGAGAAGAAGAAAAATACAGTGGAGAATCGGCTCCAAAACAAAAGAAGAAGGATCTTTCCAAGATCAAGTGCTACAATTGTCACAAATTTGGTCACTATGTTTCTCAGTGCCCTCAAAGGAAAAGGAAGAAAAGGCAGCATGCATCAACAGTTCATATTGATGAGCATCCACCACAGAAGAAGACAAAACTAGATGTTGAAGCACCTTGATTGATAAATTTGATAAATAGGAAAAGTCTTGACAAGACAAGTCTACACTTCAATACCAGCCATCATACCAAGGCACACTTCCTAAAGAAGTCTTCTAGAGCTCCAAATAGAGCTTGAAGTTATTAGCAAGGCTGTACACTTGGCAAGAATGTCAAGGGTTCTTTTCAAAACAATGATAGTAGATTAAAGGGGATCTTGAATCTTGTGCATTCAGATGTATGCAGACCAATGACGGTAGCTCCATTGAATGTCTTCTTGGACTATGTATGATTCCTCCCATAAGACATGAAGACCAAAGATGAAGCTTGTCAGTAAGTTCAAAACTTAACAAAGAAGAAGATCAAAGTTTGTTGAGGACTTCAGTTATTTTTGCGAGGAAGCAAAGATCAAGAGGGAGTCAACAAAACAAGCAAAGATAAGTATTTTATACTTTGTGTAATAAGTTTTATTTACTTAAATTGAATTGTTATTTTATTGATGAATAGCATAACTAACTAATTTAGTATTGGTTAACCCTTGTGGACATTTTTGTTGGGTATTGCAGAATAGGTCCATTGTAACTATGAAAATCTACCCATAAAAAGATGCATCCAATAGGACAGTTACGCTCAGATCAAGTGTCCTCACCGAATATTGGGGGGACAGGACTACTAAGTAGCATTCGCAAGAGTGGATCTCTGGTTGTCTAGCATACAACCATGTGCCAAGGAAGAAGAGGATGAAGGACGGCATCCTTAAGGAGATCTAGAAGGTTTAATATGGAGTTGGATAGTGAGGAGCAGGAGACTCCGAAGGATGAGGGTACAAATCCCACTAATACAGTTGATCATCCTTCAAATCATTAGGAGGAAACGGTAGAGACAGCAGAGTCAGTGGATCTACCTAGAGATGTTGTAGTGAAGAGACCAGTATAGCTTCGAGATATTTTGTGTGATGCAGAAGGGCATACAACTCCCACTAGTATATTCAAGGAGATAGTTTTGAGATCAGTGGGAGGTTAGTGGTGACTTCTAAGAAGATCTACAATATCAAACATGCAATTTTGATTGGCATCAGGGAAGGCATAGCTTAAAGACTCAGATGGAATTCAGTGTACTTGAGGGAGCAAGAGGCTCGTCTCGATAGACCCACTTAGTGGGAGATGACACATATGGATACACAAGGATCAACAGCGCAGAAGGCAGCAAGTTGCTTTAGTGCAGGATACTCAGATGCAGAGGGAGATGAGTGTCCAAATACAAAGGGAGCATAATACTTAGGTGTAAATGGAGCAGGGTGCTCCAGCACAGAGGGAGTAGCTACAACACAATTGTTAATGATGGAGGACATGCCCTAGTCAAGAGTACCTCCCTCACCTAAAGGAAGTTGGCATTTAAGTTTGAGATGAAGGATCTTAGCCTGATGCATTACTTCTTGGGATTAAAGGTGTGGCAGAGATCAGGTGAGATCTTAATCAATCAAGGGAACTACATAGATAAGTTCTTGAGCATATTCGGTATGATGCAATGCAAGTCCATGGCTACACCTATGATGACAACTCTGGGGAAGCTGAGTGATTCTACTTCATATTAAAATTTGATGGATCCCACTATATGCAAGCAGACAAATCTGAAGAGCTGAGTGAGTATGCTTTGTTACCACCTAAGTTATACTCAATCGGTGTTATCAAGTGAGCCTAGTGAGTCGGACAAAGATGATTTGTTCGGACTTCAAAAGACCTTCAGACTTGCTTCTGGGAAGTGTTTTTTTTATCTACCACATGTTCATACCCCCTTGAGGGAGTTGTAATAAAATGTTCTAGCATGGTAGTGTCTGTAAAAGACTCGGTCTCTTGGACTCATTTGTAAATCTGATCAGCCCAGAGTGTTTTTTCCCTTGGTTATTATTCGTTGTTGAATAAAGGACTGATAATTTCTGAGTTTTTCACTCAATACCTCCAAAGTTGGGGTAGCCAGCTTGACATTTAAGCCTATTGAGGTTATTAGAGTCTGTGTGTCAATGTATAAACATGCTAGGCATTATGGTTGAGTCATATGGACATATGCTAAGTCACCCTAGGTTTTGTTTTTGTTTTTTTTTTAAGTTTAATTTTTCCACAAAACTTAGGCTATTTTTTAATAGTCTAAATGGAAAAATTGGTCTTGTAATTAAAGTGGGGTTAAAAGTCAGTTTCAGTCATGGGGGTGCTCATTTTCTAACTCGGAGCACCCTGTAAACCCATAAACCCACTTTTCCTAAGTTTTGAGTGATTTTTCCATCACTCGGGTAAGAGAATCCAAAAAAATCAAATATTAATTAATTTAATTAAAAATTAATTAAATAATGGAGCAAATCCAAGTTCCTAAATCAATGGGATTTGCTCCGATTTGATTGAAATCAGTCTCATCGACTTCAGATTGACCGGGAGTTCTCATTCCTTGACTGAAGGCATTGATCAGGGCTGAAGAGGAGCTTAACTGGCTCACACTAGTCTGAGGGTTGCGCTCTCTTTTCTCTCTCCTCCACACGTGTGGATCATTTTGGCAGTGGTTTGATGGATGGGTTAGTTCACTGAGTGAGGTGTCACTTCGATTTGCAGTTCCAGTCCAGTTAGACTTAGTTCATCATTAGATCAGGCTCGACTTAACTCTTCATCAGCTGCAGTCTCTCCTTCAGTCAAGCATGCGCCCCTCTTGGCCAGTCTGGCTATAAATTGAAGCTACCATTCCCTTCTCGAAGTTAGTTCGAGTTGGAGACAATAGGCTTGCTATTGTAATATTGTTGTAATCTTTTCATTGTTGGAATAAAGAAGCTTTGGAGGCTGAATGGTGTAATGCTCTCATGTGTGTGGAATAAGCATTGTCTTGTAGCTATTGATGTTGTCGATTTTTCTCTCAATTTCTGCATCTGAACCTTGTCTAGCTTGAATGATTCAACTGAATCAATAGGAGTGTAGTTGGGCAAGTAAGATTACTTGTTTTTCTGTATCTCATAGCATATGTGTTTGAAGATCTAGATTATACATGTTTAATAAGCTTATTTGCATATAATTCTTGTCTCTTTTTCATATATATATCCAGATCTCATAAGGTTTTGTGCAAGGTTGTGTGTTTAGCTTTCAGGTGGCAAGGATTGGACGAGCTGTGGATCTAGTTTGACTCCACTGAACATCCGACATTTTTGTGAAAGTATTGCCCCTCTGTATTCCACTAACAAGTTTCCCTTACAGATCTATCCAACAACAGGCCTTTCCCCTTCTCTTCCTCCATTTTATTAAAATCAATCTTCCAGTTACTTGTTCGTCCTCTTATGATCAGATCTACTTCTAAAAATTGCTTATACATTGTTAGATCTAGTTCCTAAGAGTCTTGTTTCTTAGATTTGAAATTTCATAAAGAATATCATTTTTTAAAGATAGATCTAGGTGAAGAAATTCATTTTTGCAAGTAGCTAAATCGTAGATCTAAAGCTTGTTCATAAGGTAGTTTCTTTTTTCATTCTTTAAAGATTTAAATTCTGCAAGAAAGTGCACATCATATTGGCTGCCCAAAATGCAAGCCAAGATCCCAATGAAAGCTTGCTTTCCTTGGTTCCCTTTTGCAAAACTAAATTTTTTAACAATTTTTAACTTAGTTTTTTTTCGGTAATTAATGTGGTGACCCAAAGCACTTTTAAAGTGTTTTTGGGCATATTTGATTTTAATAGCTTGCTGATTTTTAGCAGGTTTGACAAAAAAGAGAAAGAGACTTTGCCCGTTTTCCGACTCTTGGGTGAACCGAAGCTTCCCAGAGGCTTCCCCCACCACTGTGCTTCATTTTAGGCTTGTTGTAAGCTTATTGTAAGCCTTTAGATCCCAGATAACAAGGACTAAAGTGCAAATTAGTTTGTTGATATTGTAACCTTTAATAATAAAGAATCACTTCAAGTAGGCTCTTTCGAGCCCACTCCCCATCCCCCCAGTGGGGATCCGCGTCCATTTCACTTTTTTACATTTTTTCTCGTTTTTGGTCTAGCTTAGTCTTGTCGTGCAGGATTGTATACTTTGATCATATTTGTCATTGTTCCATATTTTGAAATCAAAGTAATACTAATACTTACCCCACGAATCCCTGATTGAACCGAAAGGTGAAAGAGGATCGTGGTAGGATTAATTAGAAAACCTGTAGTGTGTGTTTTTGCTTCTATTTTCCTTGTTACTTTTCACAAGCAAACAGTAAAATTAACCCCTCCTTGATTTCCCGATTGAGGTCCACTTGGACCGAAAGAGATCCCTGGAGGGTCCTTTTTTTAACAAGAACACGCTCTTAAAATTTACTAAAATTTACGAGACTCCGAGGTGTATGCTCTACACTTGGCTGCGGTTCGTCCGATCAGTCAAGCTGCATCAAAAGCAACGCGAGTGACTAGAATAATTATGATTCACTTTCCCAATTAACCACCGCAGGCGAAAATCCAACGCCTAGATTAAACCGTAAACGGTGGCAAAATACCCAAAGGAAGTGGGAACTACTGACAGTGACCTCGAGGCGTCGATCTCTGTTACATCCTAGCGGGTGAATTATGAACATAGTCTCAGAGACTCCATCCATCCCACACATTCCTTGCGGATAGCTGTGGCGGTTGTTACTTTTGGACATACTCTAAGTACCCCCCAAGTATATCTGGAGTCCCCCTGCCTAATTTAATTCACTCATCTTTTCACATTAATTTAAAACATACCAAGATACAATTGCACAACATTCACTCCAACACTTGCAAGCACTCTTAATTATTTTCGACTCCATTTAAAGGCACTGGTCAACTGTTTATTTCTTTCAATCTATACGTGATTGGGTGTCATATCGTGCTTATTTGTGATTATCTCATCATGTTATCTGTTGTTTACAATTGTTAAATCAAAACTCCTAAAAAAACTTACTCATTTAATACCATCGTCATTTAAGTAACCATCCTTAGTAACTTGTAGGGTCTACTCCCCTTGGCTTCGTTAGGAGTTTGCCTACACGGAGGAGTCAAGAACAAGGTGACAACCTTGACTCGAGACTTGCCCCCAAGGACACACCGAGTGGCTTGAAGATTTCTGCCACATTCCCCCCCAGGTGTGTGAAAGGCGGCAACCTCTTTTGGCGTCGTTGCCAAGGATGAATCTTTTTATTCCCAGAGTATGACTTTTGTTTTCTTCCTTTTTGTTTTTGCTTTGTTTGATGAATGCTTAGAGTAGATCTTTAATTTTCATCTGGCGACTCCACTAACTTTTTTCAGTTTTTTTATTTTTACAAAGAAAAGCAAAAAATAATTTTTGTGAAAGATTTATAAATGCTTATTTGTCTTTTTCACATGGCGACTCCATTGAAGGGATAAAACCCTACTTTCTCATAATTTTGTTGAGACTTGTTGTGTGTAGATGAGCTCATATGACATAGTAAAATTTTAAATGCTCATTATTTGACAGCTCTGGTTCAGTACAAAATACATGGTTGATATATGCTACTGATAAGCCGTAATGGATGATGAAGATTATCATGCTCAAATTTCCAATGCATATCCTCCAATCGATTTCACTGGCATCCCGGGTTTTCCTAACCATGAACCATATCTCCAGGATAAAGGATATGTTTAGGCTCCAATTTTTTGTGGAAATGGGGATTCAGGTGTCTATCACATCATATTATTTTTTCATTTGTGAATAAACTCAACATACTTCATAGGGATAATGTGATGCGAATTTTTGCGAATTCTTTGGAAAAGAAGGCTTGGATATGGTTTTGTGGTCTTCCTAATAAATGCATTACCTCCCTTAAAGACTTATGTACTATGTTTTTTGAGAGGTGGCATTATAGTGAGGGAGATATGGTAACTATTGTAGAAAGGGCCCTCACCTACCTAAATGAGCTAAAGGAGCCCATGACTTCCATTATAGATGAGCACACTCGGGATGATATTGAAGAGCTTCACGAGGAACCCGTGATTGAACACATTGTTGAAGACTCTCCTCATGTCACCATAACTGAAAACATTGAAGATTTGAGATATTCTCAAGTTTGTTGCAATGCTAATATTTTTCTAGAAAGCCCTCGTGAGGAAACCATTACTGAGGTCAACACTTTTGAAGAAATTTATGATGTGTATGATGACACTCCTATATGTTCATCACTTAGGGATGAAGTTTTGGAAAGTTTAACTTCTCCTAATATCTTTGAAACCAAAACTTTGAAGGATGATTGTTATGAACAGGAGGAGGGTAGTTATATCTTAGGATCTGATACCAACAAGGAAGACTCTCATATCCGACATAGATGGGAGCGATGACTATTGGAATTTCATAGATAATTCAACTTGTGAAAATCTTATTGAGAATCCCATCCATGATATGTCCAGCAAGGGGAGTGTCTATTCAAAAATTTGTGGAAGTCCAATCTACGATACGTCCATAGAGGGGAGCGTGGATATTTGGGAAAATCTTAGTATGGAAGACAAGCATTCAGAATTTTCACATGATCATTCAGAGTCATATCATGCATGGCCGCACAAAGGTAACAGTAATGAAAACATTGAGAAGCAGTGTTGTGAAAATTCAGATGTGATGCAGTCAATGGAATATCAGTCTCGGCCATCTTCTTCACATGTAGAGGTTCCTTATGATGATTTGGAGCATCTTGGGGCTTATACAATGAGTTATCATTCGATAAGCCTTGATGATCAGTATGATGATGTAGTCAGTCTGCCTCATCATGCCGATTGGTATATCAATCCTATCCAGTCATGGATAGAAGCAGCCTGCGCGAGCACATACTAGTTTGGGAAGAATTTTAATGACATTATTCATGCCTATGATTTCCCATCCTACCCGCCCATTCCAGATCATCACGCAGGTTTGCATTTTCTGAATAAAGTATCCTTACTTTGCCTGGTAACCAAAGACGAGGCAAATTTTTTATGTTAATAAAATGCTTAGGTGGTTACATTGGATTTTTTATTACACCTAACCTTTTTATATCATGCTTAGAGTAGGAAAATAAGCTCCTTAAAAGAGAGCATTTACTTTCTGCATTTCCGTTTTGTACTTGGCTATAATAAAACTTTTCTTTCATTAATTAGCTACATTTATTTTGTTTAAATAAATCAGCTTAATGGTTCATTTGAATTTTATATAAAGCTTGTGCTACTGAGGTTTTCTTGCCAAGTTGAAATGTTTTTACAGGGTATATAAACCAGAGATTCCGGTGTTCTTATATCCTCTCCTTACCCTATGACCAAATCAAGCACACGTCCCGCAGTTGGAGCCAGATGTTACCACCTAAGTTGTACTCAGTCGGTGTTATCAAGTGAGCCTGGTGAGCCGGACAAAGATGATTTGTTTGGACTTCAAAAGACCTTCAGACTTGCTTCTGGGAAGTGTTTTTTTATCTACCACATGTTCATACCCCCTTGGGGGAGTTGTAATAAAATGTTCTAGCATGGTAGTGACTATAAAAGACTCGGTCTCGTGGACTCATTTGTCAATCCGATCAACCTAGAGTGTTTTTTCTCCTGGTTATTATTGGTTGTTGAATAAACGAATGATAATTTCTGAGTTTTTCACTCAATACCTCCAAAGTTGGGGTGGTCGGCTTGACATTCAGGCCTATTGAGGTTATTAGAGTCTGTGTATCAATGTATAAACATGCTAGGCATTATGGTCGAGTCATATGGACATGTGCTAAGTCACCCTAGGTTTTGTTTTTTTTATTTTTAATTTTAATTTTTCCACAAAACTTAGGCTATTTTTTGATAGTCTAAATGGAAAAATTGGTCTTGTAATAAAAGTGGGGTTAAAGTCAGTTCCAGCCATGGGGGTGCTCATTTTCTAACTCGGAGCACTCGGTAAACCCATAAACCCAATTTTCCTAAGTTTTGAGTGATTTTTCCATCACTCAGGTAAGAAAATCCAAAAAAATCAAATATTAATTAATTTAATTAAATATTAATTAATTTAATTAAAAATTAATTAAATAATGGAACAAAGCCAAGTTCCTAAATCAGTGGGATTTGCTCCGATTTGATTGAAATCAGTCTCATTGGCTTCAGATTGACCGGGAGTTCTCATTCCTTGACTGAAGGCATTGAACAGGGCTGAAGAGGAGCTTAACTGGCTCACACTAGTCTGAGGGTTGCGCCCTCTTTTCTCTCTCCTCCACACTTGTGGATCATTTTGGCAGTGGTTTGATGGATGGGTCAGTTCACTGAGTGAGGTGTCACTCCGATTTGCAGTTCCAGTCAAGTTAGACTTAGTTCATCATCAGATCAGGCTCAGCTTAACTCTCCATCAGCTGTAGTCTCTCCTTTAGTCAGGCATGCGCCCCTCTTGGCCAGTCTGGCTATAAATTGAAGCTGCCATTCCCTTCTCGAAGTTAGTTCAAGTTGGAGAGAATAAGCTTGCTATTGTAATACTGTTGTAATCTTTTCATTGTTGGAATAAAGAAGCTTTGGAGGCTAAATGGTGTAATGCTCTCATGTGTGTGGAATAAGCATTATCTTACCGCTATTGATGTGTCGGTTTTTCTCTCAATTTCTGCATCTGAACCTTGTCTAGCTTGAATGATTCAGCTGAATCAATAGGAGTGTAGTTGGACAAGTAAGATTACTTGTTTTTCTGTATCTCATAGCATATGTGTTTGAAGATCTAGATTATACATGTTTAATAAGCTTATTTGCATGTAATTCTTGTCTCATTTGCATATATATATCCAAATCTCATAAGGTTTTGTGCAAGGTTGTGTGTTTAGCTTTCAGATGGCAAGGATTGGACGAGCTGTGGATCTAGTTTGACTCCACTGAACATCCGACATTGTTGTGAAGGCATTGCCCCTTTGTATTCCATTTACAAGTTTCCCTTGCAGATCTATCCAACAACAGGCCTTTCCCCTTCTCTTCCTTCATTTTATTAAAATCAATCTTCCAGTTACTTGTTCGTTCTCTTATGATCAGATCTACTTCTAAAAATTGCTTATACATTGTTAGATCTAGTTCCTAAGAGTCTTGTTGCTTAAATCCGAAATTTCATAAAGAATATCATTTTTAAAGATAGATCTAGGCGAAGAAATTCCTTTTTGCAAGTAATTAAATCGTAGATCTAAAACTTGCTCATGAGGTAGTTTCTTTTTTCGTTCTTTAAAGATTTAACTTTTAAATTCTGCAAGAAAGTGCACATCATATTGGCTGCCCAAAAAGCAAGCCAATATCCCAAGGAAATCTTGCTTTCCTTGGTTCCCTTTTGCAAAACTAAATTGTTCTTTTTTAACAATTTTTAACTTAGTCTTTTTTCGGTAATTAGTGTGGTGACCCAAAGCACTTTTAAAGTGTTTTTGGGCATATTTGATTTTAATAGCTTGCTGGTTTTTAGCAGGTTTAACAAAAAATAGAAGGAGACTCTGCCCATTTTCCGACTCTTGGGCGAACCGGAGCTTCCCAGAGGCTTCCCCCACCGCTATGCTTCTTTTTAGGCTTGTTGTAAGCCTTTGGATCCCGAATAACAAGGACCAAAGTGCAAATTAGTTTGCTGATATTGTAACCTTTAATAATGAAGAATCAATTCGAGTAGGCTCTTTCGAGCCCACTCCCCATCCCCCCAGGGAGGATCCACGTCCATTTCACTTCTTTGCATTTTTTCCTGTTTTTGCTCTAAACTTAGTCTTGTCGTGCAGGATTGTATACTATGATCATATTTGTCATTATTCCATATTTTGAAATCATAGTAATACTAATACTTTCCCCACGAATCCCCGATTGAATCGAAAGGTGAAAGAGGATCGTGGTAGGATTAATTAGAAAACCTGTAGTGTGTGTTTTTGCTTCTATTTTCATTGTTACTTTTCACAAGCAAGCAATAAAATTAACCCCTCTTTGATTTCCCGAATGAGGTCCACTTAGACCGAAAGAGATTCCTGGAGGGTCCTTTTTTTAACAAGAACACGCTCTTAAAATTTACTAAAAATTACAAGACTCCGGTGTGTATGCTCTGCACTTGGCTGTGGTTCGTCCGATCAGTCAAGCTGCATCAAAAGCAATGCGAGTGACTAGAATAATTAGGATTCACTTTCTCAATTAACCATCGCAGGCGAAAATCCAACGCCTCGATTAAACCGTAAACGATGGCAAAATACCCAAAGGAAGTGGGAACTACTGGACAGTGACCTCAAGGTGCCGATCTCTGTTACATCCTAGCGGGTGTATTATGAACATAGTCTCAAAGACTCCATCCAGCCCACACATTCCTTGCGGGGTAGCCGTAGCAGTTGTTACTTTTGGACATACTCTAAGTACCCCCCAGGTATATCTGGAGTCCCCCCGCCTAATTTAATTCACTCATCTTTTCACATTAATTTAAAATGTACCAAGATACAATTGCACAACATTCACTCCAACACTTGCAAGCACTCTTAATTATTTTCGACTCCATTTAAAGGCACTGGTCAACTGTTTATTTCTTTCAATCTATACGTGATTGGGTGTCATACCATGCTTATTTGTGATTGTCTCATCATGTTATCTGTTGTTTACAATTGTTAAATCAAAACTCCTAAAAAACTTACTCATTTAATACCATCATCATCTAAGTAACCAGCCTTAGTAACTTGTAGGTTCTACCCCCCTTTGCTTCGTTAGGAATTTGCCTAATCGGAGGAGTCAAGAACAAGGTGACAACCTTGACTCGAGATTTGCCCTCAAGGACACACCGAGTGGCTTGAAGATTTCTGCCACGTTCCCCCCAGGTGTGTGAAAGGCGGCAACATGCTTCAAATTCAGATTTGGTGGATCCCACGATGTACAAACAATTGATTGGGTCCTTGATGTATCTGATTAACACCAAACCACTTATTTGCTTTGTAGTGAACACCCTAATCCAGTTTAGGGTTGAGCCATGGCATGTACATTGGGTTGCAACAAAGCATGTGTTGAGGTACCTACGTGGTAAAATTGGATATGGTTTGAGATATGTCTTAGGTGGTGAAGTGAAGTTGCAAGGTTATGCAGATTCTGACTGGGTAGGGAGTGCAGCGGACAGAAAGAGCACCTCAAGGTTTTGCTTCAGCTTGGGATCATCCATGATATCTTGGTTTAGCAGGTGAGCAGATTTCTGTCGCACTTAGTACAATAGAAACATAGTATTATGCAACCAGTGTTGCAAGTCACGAAGCAATGTGGCTTCGAAAGCTTCTTGCAAGATTATTTGGTCAGGAGCTAAAGACAACCTTGATACATTATGACAATCAAATCTATGTCAATCTCTCGAAAAATCTAGTGTTTCGTGACAGGTCGAAGCATATTGAGATCAAACACCACTTCATCGAAGACATGGTGCAGAAGGGAGCAATCAAGCTCCTGTACATATCCACAGATGACCAGGTAGCCGACATTCTCACCAAGCCTTTGTCTAAGGCAAAGTCTGTATACTTTAGGGACAATCTTGGTGTGATGGAGAATTCCCCCCTGAGTGAGAAGGAGTGTTGATGGATAAGCAACACCGTTATGCTTCTACAGATGAGCCACAGACATTCATGTCAAATGAATGGCCCAGAAACCATGATGGTTTTACAAATGAGTGACAAACATTAACATGAGGTGAATGGCCCAGCCATTGTGATGATCCTATAGATTAGCGGCAAACATTCACGAGAGGTGAATGGCCTTGGCATAGTCTTTATACAAATAGTCATATGCTTTGACTAGGAGTGAAAGACTTGAGTACATATCCGAGATGGATTACGGACATTCTCACCAAGTGTGATGCTTGGAAGTGATGTAGAATGCCTCTGTTGAACATTCTCACCAAGTGTGATGCTTGGCATGATGCAGAATGTCTCCCTCGTTGAGACAAAGTGTTGATGTTTCTCCATGGTTCCAACATCGGGCAAACATTCTGCAGACATTCTCCCAAAGGGGTCATGCGTATTGATCAATGGCTAGAGGATGGCCCTAGCCTAGCCTTGATTAGTCATGTGTGTTGACTATGTGTATGAGGCTCAAGATGCTTATCCTTGATTAGTCATGTGTATTGACTAAAAGTGAAGGAAGGCTAGAGGTCACATTGCATACTCCATGTGAGATTGTTCTGTGATGGAGTGATCTATTCTAATCAAAGTGAGTTGACTTATTTATGTGACAAGGGGATCTCATCCCCTTGTGAAATAGACAAAGTCTAATCTAATATTGTATTTGACATCGGCTCTAAGAAATGTCTGAGACTTCTTGGAGTATGGTCAAATCAACATTAGAGCTCTATGTGGGAATAGACGTGCATGTGAGGAGATGAACATCAACGACGACAACTTTTCTATGATGAAGAAATAACCAAGAAGTCAAGTCAACCATTGAAGAAGTCCCAAAAAAATATTGAAGACAAATAGCAAGCCGTCCCTGAAGATAAAACAAAAAATGAAGAGCAAAATGACAAATCAGCCCCACTAGTGAAAAAGTCAAGTGAACTGAAGAATATAAATAAAGTGCTCTAGCACTTTATTTTCCAATAATCCAACATCACATCTACTACACAAGGGCACACTTTTCAAGACTAGTGAAGATTACAAGGAGCAATTTTGGGGTTATTATCTCTTCTTGGAGATTCACTATATCTCCCTAAAGATTCCCTAGGGATTCTTGTGAAAGAAGGGCACACTAATCTTCATGAATAGTATTGTACTTGAATTGGATTGATTTCTTCTAAGAAAAGTTGTTGGGTATTCTCCCTATTGGGTTTCCCAGGGTAAAATCTTTGTCTCTTGTGCATTTGTTGGGTTTTCTCCCTATTGGGTTTCCCAGGGTAAAATCTTTGTGTCTCTTGTGCATGGCAATCTTTCTATGATCCTTGTTTCTGCCGCAATTTAAGTTGATATTTTCAAGTGTGCAATTATTCAATGGAATTGTGGGACTAAATGAATGCATGAAATATCATTGTGAAATAATTGTCAAGATTTAAAAATTGGATTAAAATTCAACATAAGGTCTGTTATCCACTAATTTTGCACTTAGTTGGATTAGTTGAGGAGCCGTCGGTTGACAAACATGATAAATGTTTGATTCTAGTGTATCAGATGATCCACCTTTGTTTCTAGCCTGTTTTGGCTAGTCAGTTTTTTGTTTGAATAATTATGACCATGGCCCCGCGAGGTTTGTAATAAAATGTGCTAGTAAGGTGTTTTTGAGTGGTTCGGTCTCCTGAGACGTAGAACTTCAACTAAGGTATTACAGGGAGTTTTTGTCCTTGACAATTATGCTTTGCCTATAGCCGAGTATAATTGACGAGATTTTCTCCCACTTCCTCCAAAACTGGAATGCTCGATTTTGAATTATGGGCCTTGCGGAGTTGTTAGAGCCCAACTGAGTATATATAAACCTACTAGACATTGTTAGAATAGACTATGGTCATGTCCTAAGTCACTAGGACCCTCAGAAAAAAAATTGAAAAATTTTACCGGACGCGTCAAATTTTTTAATTTTTTAATTTTTTAATTTTTTTAAATTTTTCCTAAGTTTTTAATTAAATTTTTCCATAATTTAAATAGAAAAATTCAATTTGTAATAAGTTAGTCATCTGGAACCCAAATTCATTGATTGAAGGCTCTAACCTTAAGCCAAAAATCATTTATGATCAATCGGCCAGCTATCTCCAAGTTTCGGAAGTTCATTCAGCCTCATAATTAATAATTTCTCAAAAAAATCATTTACAGAGAAATTATTAATTAAAATATTAAAAATGAATATTTTGGAGAGTTTTTTACCAAATTGAATAAAATAAAAGGCTAAATGACATGGCACAGAGCATTTATGATGATTCCAATCAATATCGATCAGTTTCAGATCAAGTATCGGAGTGTAGCAGTTGAACTATCAGTCACAAATTTGCCCTCTTTGGTCAAATCCGTTTTTGGTTGAAGTGTGGGTTATCTATAGGTTAGGTGATCATTACGAGGGAGGATGAGCCACCTCACCCCCCCTCATTATTCCAGCACTCAATTGCAACTCAGTTCAACTCCAAATCATCATGCCAAGCTCATTCAATTACTTTGGTGTTACTCTTAGTTCGGATTTAGCGATTTTAGCCCTATTTTCTTTCATTTTTTGTATAAGTAGAGGCTCTTTTGAGCTCTACAACATGGACTTTTGGGCATAGAAACTCTGCAAAAATTGTAATCATTATTTTATTGAATAAAGCTTTTCGACTTTGGAGGTCTATAGGATTGTTTCTTCATTGGTGGATGTCTATCTTATGAGGTGATTTCTTTCCTTGTTTTAAATTTGTTACTCATATGGTAAATCAAATAACTAGCTTTAGAAGTCTATTGTTAGAACATAAGACCTTCCATTTGTAGCTGTCAATTTGGATTATTGTGCAAAGTTTATCTTAACCTAGATGAGTACAAGTATTCAGTTATATGAAGTATTGATCATAGTTTAATATTCATAGCATACTAGTTATTTTGTTTGATCTCATCAGGTTTCGAGTTTGATTGTCTTAGTAGATCTTGTCGTTTGGAGAAGGGTGCGAGCTCAGTTGCATCAATCTCATCTCCATCATCATAAGAACTTTTCTAACACTATTGTCTTTCAGGATCTACAAAGTTGGGCTTTGTCCAAGAGGAAAAACATAAGGAGATCTTACTCCTAAGCTCCATCTTCAAACTTCTACCCAGGGTTGCCGAAGCGTCCCCCCCCCCACGGACCCGACCCTGGAATCGCGCTCCGAGCGAGTTCGCCCCCGAAGCGTGATCGGAACCGCGCACCGGAAAACCCGAACCGCGAACCGGTGAAGAAAAAAACGATTCCTGGTTTTTCAAGTTCGTTTTTGGCAATTCGTGGAGGAATCGCGCGCCGGCATCTCAGAGGTCGTGCGCCC
>LPNX010215085.1:90566-122182 GCA_001517045.1 Pseudotsuga menziesii | reverse complement strand
ACGCTTCCGACCACGCTTCGCTTCCGGCCATTTTTTGAAAAACACGCTTCCGCGCACCCGCTTCCCGCACCCGCTTCGCTTCCACGCTCTGGCAACACTGCTTCTACCTCTACCTTTCCCTTTTAAAAAAATTTTGCATTTGCTCATGAAATAGATCCAAGTTTCAATACTCATTATTCAAATCTGTTTTAAGGGCTTTTGCTAGATCTAGTTTCTTTCATTAGATCTAGAGAAAATCTATGCTTTGCATGTGAATGTTCAAAAAAAATTCTAAGTATAAAAAATTTTCCAAATTTTTTTAAAAATTTTTATTTTAACGTTGTCTTTCCTACCATCTTTTAACAATATATGCTTGCTGATTTTTTACTTTTGTGACAGGTACAGCAAAAATGTTGGCGAAATTCTGAAGAATCAAGCCCTAAAAAACCATAAATTCCCTCTTCTTCTTTCCCCCTTCTGCAGATTGCTCCAAAGGCCTTCCAGGAATAAGAAAAGAAGCAAAAATGGCAGCAAAGGAAAGCATTGTAAACAAATTAATAAAGAGCAAGTGGGATTACGGCTCCCACACCCCTCTTCCCCCATTTGGGGAAAACTTGTATCATCTTCTCATTTTCATGCTTTGTTTCATAATTTGCTAAAAATGGGATAGAATAATTTCAAATTGTTAGAGTTGTGTTTTTCATTGAGGTTAGATAGTTTATTTCCTATTATTTCATCTTGCATAAAATAGAAAAAGACAAAAAGTTTTCTTTGTTTATTTACTTAGCTAATCCAAAGTTTGTTTACTTTTTTGATATAATCTTACTTACCCCCATGCTTTCCCGATTAGGGCCTAAAAAGCCTGAAAGAGACTCTTGGGTAGTTTAGTTCTTTATTTTTCTTTTAATTTTAATCAATTAATTAATTAAGTCTTTTGAACTTGTCATAACCCAAGTCAAGAGCACTCTCTATCGGAGAGCATAGTTAGACTTGCATATCCTTGCATTAGGCATTTAGATTAGCTAAGTCTCTTGAACCTTTGTCATAAGACAAGGTCAAGAGCACTCTCTATCGGAGAGCATAGTTAGACTTGCATATCCTTGCATTAGGCATTTAGATTAGCTAAGTCTCTTGAACCTTTGTCATAAGACAAGGTCAAGAGCTCTCTCTGTCGGAGAGTTTTAATTAATCAACTTAATAAAATTTGCAACTCATTCCCCCATAATTAATTAACTTCGTTGTCTCCTTGCCGGAGTATGCTCTGACCGACTTCAAAATCGGAGTTCCCAAAAACGGCATTGGATTTTTAATCTTGCAAGAGAAACATAATAAAATTTAAACTCCATAACCAACGCACCCACGTTGTAGAGAATTTCCTAAGTTCTTCTTAGTAGAGGCGCCAGAACTCCCCGTTGTCTAAGCTTCTCAGCTAGCTGGTCAATCTTCGCGATACCAACCTGGGATACTGGGCGGGCCGTCATGTCTTCAACAGATTAAACTTGGAACATTCTCCCGGCTCTTGACAAACATTCGTTGACACCATAAGCAAGATCGCCTAAAATACTTAAAACATACCAAGAGCACTTGCACAACGTAATATTCACTAGCTTTATTTCAAGACTTGTTGTTAATTTCTTAAGGCATTGCAGAGTGTTGACTCCATAAAGGCACTGATCTTTTAATCGTTGCATAATTATTATATCTGGATCACTTGTCTTTGGAACATTTTAATTTCTATCTGTGAATGCATCTTTATGAAATCTTAAATTATTGTTCATCTTTTAATTCTCTTGATAGCAACGTGGATTGCTTTTATCTTATGCGTCAAGTTCATAATAAACAAACACATTTAATCACCATAACTCCTAAATAGCACCCATCCGCATCCGTAACCATTTAAAACACTTTAACCACGTTGAGCAATAGAAAACTCTATGTTAGGGACTACCCCCTTGGCTTCGTTAGGAGTTAGCCTAAACGGAGGAACTAGGAGTAGGTGACAGTACCTAGCTCTGTGCTTGCCCCAAGGTCACACCTCTCCCACTTTCTTAAGTGAGGAGACAGCTTTCGGAAAGTTTCTGCTGCTGCTGTATAATCGGCGAACAACAAGGTCCCTACCTATGATGAGTTGAGACGACCTATCCTTCAAAATGAAAAGCTCGAATGCACTCACAAATTAGAGGAGCTTGGGGGATCATGAGAGGTCACTGAATGCACCGTGATGTTAAGCAATGGACTGATGGGAAAGGCAAGACCATTCTTCGTTTCTTGGTTAATTGTACCAATGGGACAATGTTTATTAAATATGTCAATGCATCTACATATATTAAAGACGTGGCATTATTATGAGCTTTTAGATGGGGTCATCCAAGAGATAGGTGTGCATTATCTTGCCTAATTCATAACCGATAAGAGATAGGTGTGCATCATCTTGCCTAATTCATAACCGAGGTAGCCAACCTTTGCCTTAGACACCTTGCTCTACCCATTGCATTGATTTGATTTTAGACAATATCCAAAAAATTTATTATATCAAGAATATCATTCAATCGACTAGGAGAATCACAAAATTTATATATACTCATGCATATGTCCTTAACCCAATAAGAAAATTCATAGGAACAAGGAGTTGATGCATCTTGCAATCACACTGTTTTGCCACTAGCTTCATTTCTCTCCAATGTCTCATACTCCCCAATTTAAAGAGTCTGGGCATTAAAGTGTTTAGCCAAACTTGTAGCTCTTGAGGTTGAGACAACAATTAGAATGTGTTTGAAAAATTAAACACCAAGAAGCACAATATGTTGGAAATTTTCAAATTAAATTTGTTTATTTAGTATAATTTATGACCTGCCACCCTCTAATATTTCTAAATACTTATACCTCAAGGCTTGTTGAATTTTTTATGACCATCGTACTGTTGGTGTAGTAGCTGCGTGAGGATCATCCTCACAAGTCGGTCCAAAAAGAAATATAATAAAATGTATTTTTATTATAAATTAACACAAATCAGCCGCAAAGGAAAATTAAATTATTGGCGACTTAGTGTATAAATAGAAGGCGCCTCACTTCATTTTGACAACAAGCAACTCAAGCAAGTTCGCTCAAGTGAGGATACAAGTTCGCTACAGCTAGAGGAAACTGATTTTGGGGTTCTCCAATCTTGGAGAAGATTCTCTTTTTGTTTTCTTGGGCTTATGCTACTATCATCTGAATGTACATCTATCTCTGAACGGTTTATCTCTCTTAGAAGGGCAAGCTCGAGGGTGACATTGTTTTGTCTATGGTTGGGAGATGATATTTGTGATTGTCCTGGTTAAACAAGCTCCACACACTGTTTTTGTGCTTTGATGTTCTTCTAGAGATCTTGGTTTTGCAGCTATCAATTTCTAACATGGGATCAAAGCAATGCTAGAAGAAGTCATTGTGAAAGATTAGTGCTCCACGTTTTGGAGTGTTTTCCACCTCAGACGATCCCGGAAGGAGCATAGAGAAACTCGCCCTCCTAGGGCGCATCGTTCTGTGGAGGCCAAACTCAGTTTGGTGGAACTTTATTTTTTGACCTTACTCTATCGGGCCAAAACTAGGGCTTCTTGGATCGAGCCCTTTAAACCACAGAATTGGTTCGATCTTGCTTTCTTCCAGCTCGCCTCAATAGGGCACATTCATTTGTGGCTTCCGTTTTGCAATCCACCACACTTCAGCTGTGACCTAGCTCCTGCTAGGGTTTCTGAAGAAGTTGTTCAAGTTGCAGTCAAAAGTTCAACATGAAGGGTGGACTTAGACTTGACAGGGTTTCCAAGTCTAAGCTTCCCATGAAGAATGTTGAAGAAGCTACAGAACTTCTTTTCATCTCGGCTCTCTCAGGTATGATTCCCACCACTAGTGACACTTGGCAGATAGATAGTGGTGCTTCAAGACAAATGACAGGCTACGAGGAGAATCTCCCAAACTTGATCAAGAAAGAATCTCATCTTCGAGTGGTGCTCGGAGACGATGCAAGATATTCTGTGAAGGGATCGGGATCTGCCTCTCTGCAATTAGAGTCTAGAGATACACTACATCTGAATGATGTACTATATGTACCTAGGATGAAAAGAAATCTTGTCTCCATATCAGCTTTGGAAGACAAAGGTTACAAAGTCATATTCTCTAACGGGAAGGTGCTTGCATGGCACAAGACATCCAACATGGATTCAGCACGTATGATTGGTGTTCATCGAAGAGCTTATTCAAGTTGAGCACACAACCAGTTCAAGTACTAGTACACGATTCTACCAGTTTGGGAGAGCTATGGCATCAAAGACTCACTCACTTAAACTATAAATCTCTTCCCGCTTTTAGGACAATGATGACGGGACTACTAGTACTCAAAGCAGATCGTGATGGTGTTTGTAGAGGATGCGCACTTGGCAAGAATGCCAAGAGATCTTTTCTGAGCAACGAAAGCAGGTCCAAAGGGATTTTGGACCTAATACATTCCGACTTTTATGGACCCATGACAGTTGCCTCATTAGGTGGATATTACTACGTGACCTTCATCGATGGCTACTCACGGAAGACTTGGATCCACTTCTGTAGGCCCAAAGAATCTAAAGTGTTGTCTAGATTCAAAGAATTCAAGGCACAAGTCGAGAATCTGTCGAGAAAGAGGATCAAAGTCCTGAGATCATATAATGGAGGAGAATACACCTCTACAAACTTCAACAATTTCTACAAGGAAACAGGAATTAAGAGGGAGTATACAATCCCCTACAACCCGCAGCAGAATGGGGTTAAAGAAATAAAGATGTTGTCACCAAACTTGTAGTTGCCTCTATGAGGTGGATACAGGATGGACGGTAGAGGGATGGGCAACTAAAGAGGTGGAACCAAGATAGCCTCGACTACCAAATGGATGGTTGTCACGCCAATCGAGGCAATCTTCACTTAATGTTGTCTTAGCCCAAAACAACAATGGGGGAGACCCAGATTTACTCCCGATAGGAGAGATCAAACAAAAACACCAGATCAAATCAAATGGAGTTGAAGTACGTAAGGTGTAAGGTGAAGTAATGGATGAAGTAACAAGGTGAATTAGGGCTTGGATCAGGGGTTTATGAGATATGAAATTTGATCCAAGTTTAAAATACAAGTGACTTATAAGCCTATTACTAGATCTAGAATCAAGGTACTAGCAAAAGATGACAATATCCACTGCCTTGGGAAACGTGACCAATGCAAGGAGGGTAAATATAGGATTGGGGCTACCTAGTACCACGGGATAGACTCGAAGGAAGGTATAACAGTATCAAAGTACCTGAGCCTCAGGGACAAGATTAAATCACAAGAGAAAATGGCCAAATGAAGGGTTGCGCTAGGGTTTAGAGAGCAGTGCCTTGGGATTTGGGCCCAATGGAATCACCTAAGCAATACTTCTAGGAAGACCCACTTAGGGATTGACCTGATCTACAAAACCCAGAAATGGTTTGCCAAGATATCAAGCGGTTTGATCTATATAATTTTTTGATTTTTTTTATATTTAGGGTTTTGACATAAAAATGAAGATGCCAATGGATTGAGATCAAGAAAAAAAGAACTAACCTGTAGATCTTACCTAGATAACCTTGTAGATGCCTTGATGATGATGATCTATGTCGTCTTGATCAATTTGAGAATATTTGGAGGAAGCCTCTATGTAAAACGATTTGCCCAAGGAAGCCAATGCGCCCTCTCTCCTGCACAACAAACATCAACCATATCAAATTTGATGCGTCAAGAGAAAAGAACAAATGCTACAAAAAAATAGCAAGATGAAATCATAGATCACAATGATACTAATGAAAACCCCCTGATATAAGCGATGCCAAACAAGCAAGTTGAGGAAGCCCTGTAAAAACGCTCAAGTGAAGTCGCCCTCTTGTAGACAAGACAATGTTTCCAAAAAAATATAGATCTCACAACAAATACCCAAATGCTAGAAAGCAATAGATTTTCCAATCACCATCGAAGAACACCAGATGCAAAGGAGATCCAAGAATTTCCACAAGAATAGTTTTTTCTATTATCCAGATCCAAGAGCCAAAGACCCCTTTTCAAATGAGAAGCTCTCTCCTTCAAATAGGAATGAGAGATACCAAAATCATAACCACTTTTCAAATGGGTGGCTAAGATTAAAAGATCAATGTGTTCTAATCAACGGTTGAGATGAGCTCAACATAAAGTACATGGATCAATACAATAATATAATATATCAATGGACCAAATCACCTTAGGAGAGGGGATCCCACTCAATAAAAAATAAATAAAGCTCACGGTGGGTCCAGGGGGTGTTAACTAACTCTCGTAGTGTGTCCCCATGGCACAATAAAATAAATATAATTTTTTAAATGCAAAATAGTGCCTCTTTGAGGAAATCGTGAGCCTCCAAAAGCTCCAAAAAATCATAAAATATGCCGGACAGATGGATGTGGGTCCATCCAAGCGTTGAAACTGCTAGAAGGAGTGGAAGACATCACACTCATCATCAAAACTCATCTCATGCCATTTCTTTGCCTCAGTAGCCCAAATTGAATTCTTCAGTAGCCATTTTTATTATTTTAAATCTGCCTCGGGAAACGAAGATGGCCAAAACTACGTCCTAGAGTGCCAACGTTATCAAACTGAGCTCACCAAGCTCTCTAGAAGGGGGGTAATAAGGTAAAAACAAGTGGTTGGACCACCCCCTCTTCATACAAGGCCCTAGGTGAACCAAACAAATCATCTCTCTGCTCTAACAGGCCATTCAGCATGGCAAAACTGCACCAGAATGGTACACTGAGGCAAATCATCACTGTAACTGCCCAGAACTAAAAACAAGTTGTCTCATTGGACTCGGGCTGTCCAAATACATCTAAGGTGCATACTCATACACCATACAGATCTCTGCATGATCAAGAATAATATCCAATATGCCCAGACAGATAAAATAATAATCTGTAAATGATCAATAATATAACCCAAGCTAACATCCATATGCTGCAAGTGTTTAAAGGTTAAGACATGCTCTACAAATCCTTCAAATAATAATTATAACAAGTAGCAATCATTTCACCAGCGATCTATCAACCAAATATAGAGTTTCATTAATTAATATAACTTAGACCAGACTTTCAAGACCATACTCACTTCATAGTTGTGATCAATTTGCTAGTGAAGGGTGAAGGCTAAAATCAAAAGGCTAGGCTGAAGGGTGACTACCAACTCGACACTGTGACACTTTGGCTATGGAAAGGGGGTAATCACTCTAGCATATGCCGGACAAGCAACAACACAGGGGATGGAGGTGTCTCACAAATGGATAAGTTACGTTCAAAGGTGCTTATTCACCTTGACAAATGCTCACAATCCAAATCAAATACAAATGAGGCCATCAATCTTTAGATATAACTTTTTAAGAACCATTGTTGTTTTGGGCCTTTGAATTTCCATAGCGTTGGTCCATGCATTTATTACACGGATTTTTATTATTGAGGCTTCATGCATTCATGTATGTTTAAAAACACTACTTTTCATGAATGGTTTTTTCACAAGATATTCATTTCAATATACTTCAAAGCCAGTTTCATTAGGCTTGCCTTGCATTCACGTATGTTTAAAAACACTACTTTTCATGAATGGGCTTTTTCATAAGATATTCATTTCAATTCCAAATACATTGTATTGATGGCAGCGCTACTTGCTTCAGCTTTAGCCAACACAACCTAGGAAACTCGGAGCCGAGACACAAATAAACAAGGAAGCTTGTCCAACACAGAGGCTCTAGTGGGGAAAGGTCCTCCATGCCACAAGTCAAGTAGTAGGTCGGGCTAAAAACATAACTGGAAGGTAATGGATGGGTTGAGATAGTGAACAATGAAACCAACACTAGCAAGCCAAAGTATGGTGGGAATGATCACCTCTATTCTCCCTAAGGAGGGTAAAACAAATGAGTATGCGTCAAGAACTTCCAGGTCTAAGTAGGGACATACATATATAATATCAATACATCCAAGTCCACATATTTATATGACCGCCAGATCATGACACTAGATGCTAAGACATGTCACAAGAATGAATATAAAAGCAATGATGACCATAAAACAAGATAATATCTGTCGAGTCATATACATGTAAACAATCAATCTGAACCAACATCTATCAAATGAAGAACTACTAATGCAACTCTGGGCACTACTAACTTCTTTGCAAATTGCTAAATGACTACATCAGTCCTCAAATCTGAGTGTCCTGAGACTCAGTCATGGCATGGGAGAGTACTATAGTCCATCATCAAATAATGATCCATCATATATGCTCATCTCAGCATCTCATATGTAAGGGAACTGGCTGAAAAGTGTACTGAAATCTGAAAAATAGAAGAATATGGTAGCCCGGCTACTATATATGTGATAACAAAAGAATAGGTCTATCATCGAGGAAGCCAAAGCCATGATACATGATCAGGGTCTGCCCATGTTCTTATGGGCAAAAGCCTCCAGTACAGCAGTATATGTGCAGAATTGGTGTCCACATAAGCACTTGAAGGACATAACTCCAAAAGAAGCCTTCACGAGTGTAAGGCCCAACGTATGACACCTACATACTAAGTAGGATGGGTGCCCGTACCGAAGGGTCGAGGACACATACCCATACCATCGTAAACGATATGAGAACGGGTACCCTCGGGAGTACCCAAGAGGTACCCAGTACCTTTCCCAAGCACACGGTACTTTCCACTGTCCAGTCAAGTACTGGTAATCCAAAAAAGGCAAAGTACCCTGATTTTGGGTACTTTGGGGTACTTCGATACTCCAAAAAAGGCAAAGTACCCTGATTTTGGGTACTTTGGGGGTACTTCTAGCCCATAAATCTCAACCTACTAACATCAAAATCCAAATTTGTTTTAAAGTTTTGAACTGAAGAGGGGGTAGGGTATGGTGGGGCCCTCTCCCAAAGACCTAAACCAAAGCCTTAAAGCTCACTAAGAGCTCAAGCCTCAACCATTTCCTTTTATCTTAACAACTGCATTGAAGTTTGGAGGCCATCGGTTGCATTGGCAAGCTCAGTTCAACGGTGAGTCCATATGATTTATCATTTAGGAAATGGTAATAACCCATTTAAACAAGAAACAAAGTATACTTCAGCTACCATTATAACTGACCAATAGTTGGCTTGTGTTTGGCACAATAGTGTGTGGTTGATTAGCATATTGCACATCAGCATATTGTTTTGTTTTAGCATCAACAAATTTATTTGGAGTAAAACTCGTGTTATTTACCATGCACAGCTAGTGAGTCAATGACCCATTTGGAATCCGATAGATTACCACATTGTGCTTACCACAACCCTCTCGTTTGTTTTATAAATTTATATGCATTATGTATTACCGATCTGGGCATGAATGCTTGTGATATTGAGTCCTTTGTTCTAATTGTTCCATCTTCATCTACTTAATATGGAGTGAATAGAAACTAATTTCTTAGCTTTGAATTGGGGCAGGACAGTAAGTAATTTTGTATTGAAGGTTACCATAAGAGCTCATTCCTTCAAAATGTTAAAGCTAGTGCAGCTGCGAGACCCATTCTTAGAGAATGGTTCCCTAGTTAGTTGACTAGGACAGAGTGAGACCCTACAAGGTACCCTAGGGCCCCCAGTAGTCTCCTGGGGTTCTTGGTCTAGGACCAAGCAGGTTGATGCCATGGCAAAGCCCCTAGCATGTGGCTAGGGCCCCTATATGCCTCTAGGGTATTTTGGTCTGGGACCAAGGATGTGATGTCCAAGTAGAGCCTGCAGGTAGGGGCAGAGATATATTTTGGTATAGGACCAGGGACACGATGTCCAAGTAGGTCCTGCAGGTAGTTGATCAACTTTCAGTGTGAGACTGAAACTCAGCTTAGTACTGAGAACCATTCAGCGAGAGAATGGAGGACTCGGTTAGGGTCCAGGGATTGATCAACTTGATTCAGTGTGAGACTGAAACTTAGCCTAAGACTGAAAGCCATTCATTAAGAATGGAAGATAATGATGTCCCCTCTCCTAATCGGTTATTGCTAGGTTGATTCTCAAGGGACTGGCCACCCCTTGACGATGTCCCTAGCACCTAACCCTTAGGAGCAGTGTTAAGGACAAAAGGATTGTACCCTCTGTTTGGATCTTCCCCCTTATACAGTGATGACAAAATATATAAAACTATGTACCTTGAGAGAGAGAAAATTCTTTGGTCTTGTTGGTCCTATTTGAATGCTTGTCCACCTTTACGGTTCACTTTGATCTTGTGGTTGTTGACTCATGGTCCTTTTCTTACTTGGTCCTACCACTCTCACTTGTGTGCACTCTTGATTATGTTGACTCCTACTTTATGGAGTGTATTTACCTAATGGTTTATTAAAGACCATTGGACCATATATTTTTATGGTTACCTTATGTTTTGTTAAAAGGACCTTTTGACCCACTTATGATTTTGGGGCATTAACCTTTGGACCTTTGGTCTTTCACTTTATGACTTTATCTTTAATTATTTATTTGTTAGTCTTATTAATAAAAAATTTATGATTTTATTAATAAAACTTGTGAACCATTAAAGTCTCATGTCATGATTACTTTTTGGTTTTATTTTTATATTATGTTTTACTTGCACCACTTTCCCGTTCCTAAGTTATTCTAAATATTTGGACTACCCTTATTAGTTATTTTGGACCGATTACATACTTTATGGTTTTATTATAATAAAACCTTTGGATTGTTGTTATTTCATAATTCTTTTGGACCAATTACATACTTTATGGTTTTATTGGTTTTATTATAATAACACCTTTGGACTATTGTTATTTCATAACCGTTTCCGTTTACTTGTGGACCACCTAATTTTTATTTTTATTTTAACTTGTTCCTAACATATATATAAACGGAATAGCTTACGTTTATGATCTATCTATCTCCGTGATTTTCCTCACTCGTGATCCCTTTGTCCCCGGTGACCTCTGCGATTTCTCACTCACCGGTGGCTGCTAGTTTTCTCCTTCACGGTTCACGGCTGATTACGATTTTTTTTCTTTGAGGTTCACGGTTGACTACAATTTCTTTTTTCTCCTTCACGGCTGTCTTCAATTTCTCCACACGGGTGCCTGTGGGTTCATAACTGGATGCCTGCATGTCTGCTCTGCAAACTGAGCCTGCTGGCCACGTTTTCTCTGCCCAACAGCTCCACGGGCTGATCCTCGCATGATCCTCTTCACGTGCTTGATCCACATCACCGTCTTCCTGCCAGCTATTTGGTTGTTGGTTCTGCACCTGACTCACTCGCTGCCTGCGTGTATTTTTCCACTGGCAATTGTTTTCGACGAACTGTTTGTCGGCTATTTCCTCTGTGGTTGTCCGCATTCTTCTACGGATGTCTGTGTGTTCCTTTGCCAGCTGCATGTGTTCCTTTATGGTTGCCTGCGTTCCTCTGCTGCTATTTGTGTAAGTCATCTTCAGCAGTAGAACTATGGATCAATGTGATTGAACTGATATTTTGGAGAATCTGAGGTCTATTCACTTCTACCTACACTCTCTCTCTCAAGGTATGTATATGGTTTAACCAGTTTGACTTGTCCTTTCAATGACAAGATCAAACTCAGAACTATCTAAGTATAAGGCGGATCCAACGAATAGTTATGATTCGTTATCTTCTGTAGTTTATTTGAGGTTTAGTTTACTGCACATGTTATTTATTAATTTTCTGTACATGACATTTGATGAAACATTTCAATGATCAGCTTTAACGCAGTGACCAGCAGAGCGTTAAAGTTAACGCAGTGACCAGCAGAGCATTAAGTTGAAAGAAATGAAAGTTATGTTGTTATGTTTCATTATAGTTTAAATTTTACCTCAATTTTTATATGTTCATATACTGAAGTTTAGTACATGTATTAACACTCATCTAACCTGCAAAATTCAACACGCTATCAGAGCTTAGGGTGTAGCTAACTCTGTTTTGCAGCCAACAGAAACTACAATGATCCTAAGACAAGATCTATACTTCACAGAAGCTTACTTTTCAAGTTGACAAGTAAAGGTTAAGATGACTACTCCTTCAATGAAATCAGAAGATAGGCTTGAGGGAGCCTCCAACTTCAATGCTTGGAAGGCTAGGGTTCTAAATATCCTAGAAGAAAGCGATCTAGATGATTTGGTTACTAGAGTTGTTGAAGAGCCTACTACAACCCAAGGAAGAGCAGCATTCAAGAAGAAGCAAGACAAGACAAAGCGAGTTATCTTTGACTCAGTTAAAGATAACCTGATTGTTGTGTTAGCTCCGTTAGAGACAGCCAAAGAATGCTTCGATGCTCTAGCTAACCTCTATGAGAAGAAAGCTCCTACTCAGAGAAGAGCCTTGAAGAAACAACTCAGATTAGTTAGAATGGAGAAAGATGAGAAGGTTGCTACCTTCTTTTCTAGGATCGCTCAGATAAGAGACCAACTCTTGGCCATTGGAGATAAGGTAGAAGACGATGATCTTGTGCAGACAGTGTTCGATGGCCTCCCTACAACGTGGGAGACATTCTTGGCTTCAGTAAATGGACGAGGGGATCAACCCAACTTTGAAAGGTTGTGGCATGATTGTTTAAATGAAGAAAGAAGGATCCAAAGCAAATCCGTGCCCCTACCAAAAAATAATCAAGCTCTATTTGTCAAAACAAAGAAAGGAAAGAATCCCTCACCACACAAGGACAATAGTAAGGAACCTCGAGGTAAGCATTCCTTTAAATCAAGAGTTAAGTGTTATAATTGTGGTAAGCCTGGTCATTATGCATGGGAGTGTAGAAAACCATCTAACAAAAATTGGCATAGAAAGAAACACCATGTTTCAGTTGCTACAGAAGAAGAGCAACCTCAACAAAAGAGGTCTAAGGTTGAGACCAAGAATCCAGGTCAAGGAAAAGAATATTACTTAGCCTCAACACTTTCAAGTCCCACCTTCAACTTTTCAGATTCCTGGTGGATAGACAGTGGAGCCTCTAAGCATATGACTGGATTTAAGGAGACCTTGGTATCTATCAAGGTCAAGCAGTTCCACAAGAAAGTGGAACTTGGAGATGAAAGTACCTTTGACATTAAAGGGGTTGGTTCAACCAAGATACAGCTTGATTCAGGTACGTTGATTAATGTTGAGGAAATTTTATATGTTCCTGGTCTAAAGAAGAATGTTATTTCAGTGACAGTTTTAGAAGACAAGGGGTACTCTGTAACTTTCTCAGAAGGAAAAGTTTTGATAAGATCTAAAGGTAGAAGTATAAACTCAGCCATTGTGATTGGAGTTCGTGAAGGTGACCTCTATAAGGTCCCAGCACATGCCATTGAAACTCTATACCCCAGTCAAGATTCAGAGATCAAGGGGGAGACGTATGTACTCTCTAGTCCCCAACCAAGTGGGGTTGCAGAAGATGAAAGAGTGATCTTCCATCAATCCTCCAATGACTCAGAGATGGAATCTTATAAGACTTCTCACTTAAAGAAGCACAGGGAGAAGGCCAAGAAGCCTACATTTGATCTCATTGAGAAGCCTATTGAAAAGCTTCAAGGTTCCCCCAGTGAGAGCCATGTCACTGATTTAGTTTACTCCTATTATGAGGAGTCAGTCCAACAACGGATTTGGAAAATTGATTTGCGGAAAGTAATTCTCAGCCATCAAGGGAAGTCAACTATAACTTCCAATAAGATCTATGAGATCATGCTTCATGCTAAGATGGAGAGTTGTTTGAAGTTCTCAAGAAACCCTGTATTTGATGACAGGCTGAAAGACATCGAGATGAGTTATCACAACGTAAGGGTACAATATGTTATCGATGTGTTGAGAATGTCCCTCTTGCTGAAAGGGAGTGTTAAAGTTGGTGCAGCTGTGAGACCCATTCTTAGAGAATGGTTTCCTAGTCAATTGACTAGGACAGAGTAAGACCCTATAAGGTACCCTAGGGCCCCCAGTAGTCTCCTAGGGTTCTTGGTCTAGGACCAAGCAGGTTGATGCCATGGCAAAGCCCCTAGCATGTGGCTAGGGCCCCTATATGCCTCTAGGGTATTTTGGTCTGGGACCAAGGATGTGATGTCCAAGTAGAGCCTGCAGGTAGAGGCAGAGATATATTCTGGTATATGACCAGGGACACAATGTCCAAGTAGGTCCTACAGGTAGTTGATCAACTTTCAGTGTGAGACTGAAACTCAGCTTAGTACTGAGAACCATTCTGCGAGAGAATGGAGGACCCGATTAGGATCCAGGGATTGATCAACTTGATTCAGTGTGAGACTGAAACTCAGCCTAAGGCTGAAAGCCATTCATTAAGAATGGAAGATAATGATGTCCCCTCTCCTGATCGGTTATTGCTAGGTTGATTCTCAAGGGACTGGCCCTTGACGATGTCCCTAGCACCTAACCCTTAGGAGCAGTGTTAAGGACAAAAGGATTGTAACCTCCGTTTGAATCTTCCCCCTTATACAGTGATGACAAAATATATAAAACTATGTACCTTGAGAGAGAGAAAAGTCTTTGGTCTTGTTGGTCCTATTTGAATGCTTGTCCACCTTTACGGTTCACTTTGATCTTGTGGTAGTTGACTCATGGTCCTTTTCTTACTTGGTCCTAGCACTCTCACTTGTGTGCAGTCTTGATTATGATGACTCCTACTTTATGAAGTGTATTTACCTAATGGTTTATTAAAGACCATTGGACCATATATTTTTATGGTTACCTTATGTTTTGTTAAAAGGACCTTTTGACCCACTTATGATTTAGGGGTATCAACCTTTGGACCTTTGGTCTTTCACTTTATGACTTTATCTTTAATTATTTATTTGTTAGTCTTATTAAAAAAAAAATTATGATTTTATTAATAAAACTTGTGAACCATTAAAGTCTCATGTCATGATTATTTTTTGGTTTTATTTTTATATTATGTTTTACTTGCACCACTTTCCCGTTCCTAAGTTATTCTAAATATTTGGACTACCCTTATTAGTTATTTTGGACCGATTACATACTTTATGGTTTTATTATAATAAAACCTTTGGACTGTTGTTATTTCATAATTATTTTGGACAAATTACATACTTTATGGTTTTATTGGTTTTATTATAATAACACCTTTGGACTGTTGTTATTTCATAACCGTTTCCGTTTACTTGTGGACCACCTAATTTTTATTTTTATTTTAACTTGTTCCTAACATATATATAAACGGAATAGCTTACATTTATGATCCATCTATCTCCGTGATTTCTCCTCACTCGTGATCTCTTTGTTCTCGGTGACCTCTACAATTTCTCATTCACCGGTGGCTGCTAGTTTTCTCCTTCACGGTTCATGGCTGATTATGATTTTTTTCTTTACGGTTCACGACTGACTACAATTTCTTTTTTCTCCTTCACGGTTGTCTTCAATTTCTCCACACGGGTGCTTGTGGGTTCATAACTAGATGCCTGCATATCTGCTCTGCAAACTGAGCCTGCTGCTGGCCACGTTTTCTCTGCCCAGCAACTCCGTGGGCTGATCCTTGCGTGATCCTCTTCACGTGCTTATCCACATCACCGTCTTCCTGCCAGCTGTTTGGTTGTTGGTTCTACACCTAACTCACTCGCTGCCTGCGTGTATTTTTCCACTGGCAATTGTTTTCGATGGACTGTTTGTCGGCTGTTTCCTATGTGGTTGTCCGCATTCTTCTACGATTGTCTGTGTGTTCCTTTGCCAGCTGCATGTGTTCCTTTATGGTTGCCTGCGTTCCTCTGCTGCTATCTTTGTAAGTCATCTTCCGCAGTAGGACTATGGATCAATGTGATTGAACTGATATTTTGGAGGATCTGAGGTCTATGCACTTCTACCTACACTCTCTCTCTCAAGGTACGTATATGGTGTAACCAGTTTGACTTGTCCTTTCAGTGACAAGATCAAACTCAGAACTATCTGAGTATAAGGTGGATCCAACAAATGGTTATGATTCTTTATCTTCTGTAGTTTATTTGAGGTTTAGTTTACTGCACATGTTATTTATTAATTTTCTGTACATGACATTTGATGAAACATTTCAATGATCAGCTTTAACGTAGTGACCAGTAGAGCGTTAAAGTTAACGCAGTGACCAATAGAGCATTAAGTTGAAAGAAATGAAAGTTATGTTGTTATGTTTCATTATAGTTTAAATTTTACCTCAATTTTTATATGTTCATATATTGAAGTTTAGTACTTGTATTAACACTCATCTAACCTGCAAAATTCAACACAAAATGCTATAAATGCATCTTATTATTACTTGTTTTCCCATGCTTATGTTCAAGTAAGTTGAAAGTTGAAACTCATAAGATGAAATTCATACTTGTAAAAATTATGTTTATCTCAGATTCTCATGCTATTTAGTATTTTCCAAATTTACTTTGTGACTATCCTATGCTTAAAACGCTCAAAGATTATATTTTGAGGATGATCTCACTGCTCCCTATTGAAATAGTTCATTGTTTTGTTCATAACAACAGTCTATTAAGAAAGTATTTCAGATCTGTTTTGTCCATAACAACAGTCTATTAAGAAAGTTTACTGTGTTGACAAATTAACATTGAACAATGAAAACTTAATTATAAATATTAATACATAATATAATTTATAAACTTGAAAATATATATATATATTAACTACAGTACCCAAGTAACCCATATATATATATATATATATATATATATAAAGTTGGGTTACTTGGGTACTGTAGTTAATATATATATATAGTTGGGTTACTTGGGTACTGTAGTTAATATATATATATATTAACTTGTCTACAGTACCCCGACGTACCCAAGTATCCGATTTCAAAAATTAGCGTACTCATACAGGTACCCTTCCCAATACCCAAGTACCCTGGCAAATTAGCCTACATATCTTTGGATGCTCAATCTACGTTCATGTGCCCAAGGAAAGAAGGACAAAGTTAGAACCCTCAGGAAAGAAGGGAACATTTGTGGGATACAGTGAATCTTCAAAGGCTTACCAAGTTTATCTCCCAAGATTGAGACAGATTGAAGCCAGCAGAGATGTTACCTTTGAAGAAATGGCCTTCAGAAAGGCGAGAGGATCAGACATGGAGATTGATGATGAGGAGCTTGAAGCTCCAGAGGTTTGTAGATCAGGCTGTGCTGATCTCAATTCCATTCCAACGCTGAGCTGATAGTCTCCTGGTGGCTCTAGATCTGCAGATCTGCTTTCCCAAACCCTAGCACTAGCCCTCCTTCTGTTGATTTCCATGCAACCTGAATCTTCCAGGCCAAATCCTTTTTTGGGTCCATAGATTAATGCATATCCCAGGTGGGTTCACTGAAATGTTGTGTTGATACTGACTCCATTACCCAAAGATGAACAGGCACTGATCCCTAAGCATAGCGCTAGCCCTTCCTTGACCTCTTTCCCCTGAAAACTGACCACTCCTTGATAACTCAGGTAATCTGACATTGTCATATCTCTCACTGACTCTATCTGTTTGGTACTAGACAGTCCCAACTCTGTCTTCACTCACCCTGTCTAAGTTACGTTTCCCAAGACAGTGGTTATCTTCATCAGTTGCTAGTACCTCAACCCTAGATCTAGTATCTTTCCCCATAAGTTGCTTTGGATCAACCCTCATATGACTGAAGCCCTCATCCAAAGCCCAAGTCCATATAGATCTAGAGTTTCTGATTACCTTACACCTTACGTACCTCAAGCCATAATTGATCTGATATGGTGTCTAGGTCTGATCTCTCCTGTCGAGAGTAGATCTGGGTCTCCCCCGTTGTTGTCTTGGACTTAGATAACATAAAGTGAAGACTGCCTTGATTGGCGTGACAACCATCCATTTAGGAGTCTAGGCAGTCTTGGTTCCACCTCCTTGGTTGCTTGCCCCTCTACCATCCATCCTAGATCCACCTCACACAGGCAACTACAAGGTTGGTGATAATATGATGCAGACCCCAACCTGTACTATAAGGTTGTGGATGGCGACCCACTAATTTTTGTTCTCTATGTCGATGACTTGTTCCTCACCAGAAATGAGGAACTTATCGGATGGTGTAAGGAGAAGCTAGCCTCTGAGTTTGAAATGAAAGATATTGGATTGATGCATTACTTCTTGGGATTAGAAGTATGGTAGAGGTCTAACGAGATTTTCCTAAGCCAAGGAAAATACACCATCGATATACTGAGGAGATTTGGCATGATGGATTGCAACCACACAGATAGACATGAATCTAAAGAAGTTAAGAAATTATGCTTCCGATTCAGATCTTATTGATCCCACTATGTATCGCCAACCGATTGGATCTCTAATGTCTTTGGTCAACACTAGACCAGATATATGTTTTATAGTGAATGCCCTTAGACAGTTTATGAGCGAGCCAAAACAAATACATTGGGTTGCTGCAAAACACGTGTTGAGATATTTGCGTGGCACAGTGGGACATGGCTTACGATATGCTTCAAGAGCTGACTTGAGACTGCAGGGATTTTCTGATTCTAATTGGGCTAAGAGCACCTCCAGGTGTTGCTTCGATCTAGGATCTGTTGTGATTTCCTGGTGCAACGAGAAACAAACCTCAGTAGCACTCAGTACTGCAAAGGTCGAGTACATTACAACAAGTGTTGCAGCGCAAGAAGCTGTGTGGCTCCGAAAACTCCTATCGGGATTGTTTGGTCGACCAGATTTTAGAGCCAACGTTGATTCACTGTGACAGACAGAGTTGTGTATAGCTATCAGTGAATCTAGTATTCCATGACAAGTTGAAGCATATCGAGATTTAGTACCACTACATTCAAGATATAGTACAGAGAGGTGCGATCAAGTTACAGTATATTTCGACGGATGGCCAGACTACAGATATCCTTACCAAGCCGCTTCTCGAGATAAAGTTTGCATACTTTCGTGAATGGTGTGGTGTAGTGGAGATTGCATCCCTCGTTAAGAGGGAAGGATGAGTTTTGCACGAACATGTCTTCATATCCAACATGAAACAAGGTTGGCTCTGCTGGAAGACGTATATGTGGTCTGTGAAATACCTATTGTCTTCATATCTAGCATGAAACAGGGTTAACTCTGTCGAAAAACGTATATGTGGTCTGTGAAAGACTTGTTGTCTTCATATCCAGCATGAAACAGGGTTGGCTCTGCCGAAAGACGTATATGTGATCTCTGAAAGTCTTGTTGTCTTCGTATCTAGCATGAAACAGGTTTGGCTCTGTCAGAAGACATGTGTGGTCTTCATATCCAGCATGAAACAGGGTTGGCTTTGTCGGAAGACCTATGTAGTCCTAATGTGAACACCTATGAACAGTGATGGTGATTCTATACACCTAAGTTCTAGGTACACATCCGGGGACAAATGATTATGCACCTATGAACTATGACAGTGATTCTTTACACTTGAGTTCTAGGTAAACATTTGTGGGTGAGAAATTTGATGTGGACACCTGTGAACAATGACGGTGATTCGGTATGAACTCCTGAGTTCTAGGTGGACATCTATGAGTCATGCAGTGATACCTGGCTCTTATACTGGTAAGTTATGTTATACATAGCTCCGATGCCAGTTAGTCATTGTACATGGATCTGTAGCTCATTGGGTAAGTCAAGACGGAATACCTAGCTCCAACACTGGTAAGTTATGTTATACATAGCTCCGATGCCAGCTAGTCATGGTACATGACTCCGTATGCCCACATGAGTAGAGATATAGTCAAGACCTCCGAGGACTATCCGAGACTCATCTTAGAAATGAGGTAATAGTCAAGGTCTCCGAGGACTATGCATGACTGCCTGGGACTCATCCTGGGGATAAAGTAATAGTCACAGTATTGGTTCTTCTTGAACCAAGTTCCTTGTGAACTCCAGTTAGAGTTGATGCTTGTTAATGGCCCTTTCCATGTGTATAGAAATGTTCAAGATAGTCGTGATTAACAGTTGATATCCAGATGCATTCTAGTTGTTGATGATGATTCCTCCTTGGCTAAGAGGGAGTGTTGGTGTAGTAGCTGCGTGAGGATCATCCTCACAAGTCGGCCCAGAAAGAAATATAATAAAATGTATTTTTATTATAAATTAACTCAAATCGGCCCCAAAGGAAAATTAAATTACTAGCGACTTAGTGTATAAATAGAAGGCACCTCACTTCATTTTGACAACAAGCAACTCAAGCAAGTTCGCTCAAGTGAGGAGACAAGTTCGCTACAACTAGAGGAGAATGATTTTGGGGTTCTCCAATCTTGGAGAAGTTTCTCTTTGTGTTTCTTGAGTTTATGGTACTATCATCTGGATGTACGATTTATCTCTCTTGGAAGGGCGAGCTCAGGGATGAAATTGTTTTGTTTATGGTTGGGAGATGATCTTTGTGATCGTCGTGGTTAAATAAGCTCCACGCATTGTTTTTGTGCTTTGATATTCTTCTAGTGATCTTGGTTTTCCAGCTATCAATTTCTAACACGTACATGTTAGAATTCCATTGCCTTTATGACATGGTCTATAGCTACTACAATATCGGATTGTAGGTGAAGCACCTTGAGAGAACTGCTAACATGGAGACCAATTCAATGAATTGGAACACGGCGACTACATGGAGGGTAGAAATTGAGGAGGCCCCTATGTGGTTGGAGGAGGATGTGTTTAAGGAGGTGGCATACATTGGGTTGTGGTAGAAGAGGATGTTCCAATGCAATCACCTCTAGAGGAGGAGGATATTGAAAGTGCACCACCACCTTCACAAACACGAACACAAACAAAAACGGCAAACAAAAGACATTCTACTTCAACTTCCATTCCAGCCTTGGGACCTTCTTATTCTAAAGGAAGAACCATTACCTTTGCTAGTAAAAGGAGTAGAGGGAATGGATAGTATACTTATCTCATTCCTTTGTAGATGTCTATGATGATGAGATATATTTATTATATTTTTGGTGTAATTCTGTATTATTTATTACATTTTTGGTGTGATTATGTATTTTGTATTCAAAGGGATCAAGGGAATGGATGGTACATTTATCTCATTTTATTGTAGACCACTCATGATGAGATATATTTATTATATTTATATTTTTTATGTAATTATGTAATGTGTTTTCAAAGGGTTAAAGGGAATGGATGGTATATTTATTTAATTTCTCTGTAGATGACTAATGATGAAGAGATTGATTTACAGTATTTTTTATATAATTTTGTATAATGTATTCATTTTTTAAAGTTGAAATTCAAATGGATGTGGGATGCATCACTTGACACCTTATATCTAGGTGTTTTTTTCATATTTGTTGCCACTTTGGATGTTTGAAATTTGGAAAATTTGAATATTTTTGTCAATATTTCCAATTCGTTTATTTCCATACCCTAGCGAACACGATATTTACAGCATTGCCTTATGTGTTCATTATTCTTAAAACCTTACACCCCCGTGTCTCGGTTCGAATCCCCATTTCCAGTTTCTGCTGACATGGGTCGAAGGTCGAAGGTCAAATCCCATGAAATCATCACATGTACAAATGAAATATACCCTAGAGACAAATGTCGACCGTAACTCACGGTAAGAAATGAGATGCACTAAATACCTTGGCTCATGAGGGTTTCAGTATTGAGATTCGTTTAACAAAGATTGCAAGATGTGCCAATAAAAACCGAAATAAAGCCATACTTCATACTAGCTTATCAGGAAGTTCTATTAAATTTTAAATGCAAAGACCTGGTGGAGTGTTGCTGCACCGAGCTCCTGCGCTGAGGAGGCGTTGTTTGTTCTTCTTCCGAAGTCCATTACCACGCCAAGTATAAACGCGCGGATGCAATGAAATTCCATCGTTTTGAGAAGATAGGCGAAAGTTATAATGAGTGTTCAAACAATTGGAGAGTCCATAAACTGACATACCGACTGCCATTTCTCTTGGTGTTTCTATGGATTATTCACCGAAGATCCTAAACACAGCGAGTGGAGTATAGTTATATGTTGTAATACGAATGAAGGGTTCTTCGAAAAATGTGAATGAAAGATAGGTAGCATCTTAGAACAATTTCAAAATTAAAAACATTATATCCCTAAGATTGCCAAGTGTGAGCGTGAAATCATCGTGACTCGCAGCCCCAATCCTCGTGTCACGATTCACTCCATGTCCTCGCCGCTAGTTCCAATTTCCATGACTGCTTAATCATCATTTATATCGTAGTTTAGTCATAGTGGTGAATTTTATTGAGCTCCACGATTTATATTTTAGGATCATTTTTGGCAGGTTGGTTAAGCATCTGTTTTCAAATGAGGGTATACTCTCTATTAAAACATCATTAAGACTACATCGATTTATTGGATGCACATTTTAGCTATTTTGAAAAGTATATTTTAAAAAACATAAAAACAACTTTATGTAGTAAATGTATATGTTTTGTGTAAAAGCCAAAGCTTCTCCACTTGTGTATATAGTTAATATGCATTTAAATAATAATAAAAATTAGTGTGATTTTGAGATTTATAATGATGTTATTATTGGTTGGTATTGGGTAGTGTGATGTATGGGTATATTATAAAGTGGTATTAGAGTTGAAGCTTTGAGACTTAGTTTTGGATAAATTCATTTTTCGTTATCTTTTGCATTTTTGTTAATATTATTTAGTTATGTATTTTTTATGGTTTATATGGTTATAAAATAGAGACTTTTAGTCTTTTATGTCAATATCGAATGGTTTTTTTCAGGGGAAAATATCAGTTCCTTGCTATTTCATTGAAATCAAAGGTAACATGAATACATCATCAGCAGGTTGTTGAGCTCGAGGTGTATGAAATATATCAAAAAAATAACTACAGCATCAGCTTCAGTTGAGCTCATGTGAGAGTACATTCAACCATTAACTGTTGTCAGCAATTCAGGATCAGTTGCCATAAAGCTTCATATGGAGTAACAAGCTAGGAGAAATACTACATCCACTTCCTTGCCCTTCATTACATAGAGAGTTCATACTATTACTGGGGTAGCTAATCCAAAGAAGCATTAAACAAATAGGTGCAAGTAAATATATGGGGCACGACCACCACCATCATCCAAAGGATGTCAAAAAATGCTACAGCACAAATAGGTCCAATGTTGAGGGCTAGAAAAGTAGGAATGAACCCTGATCAGTACATTCACCCTTGGTGAACTCAAAAAACTGAAGCTGGCCCGGAGCCAGTGTTAATGCTTCTTTGGATAAGCTGTCAGCCACTGTATTGTGCTCTCTCTATATATGAATGGCAATGAGTTGGATGAAGTAAGGTTCCATCCCCCTAATACAATGACACCATCCATCAAGAGTGAGTAATGTAAGAGCATATCTATGTTTGAACCAGTTAATGATGACAGCAGAATCACCATGAATATGTAACATGGACAGGCCCATGTTTTTTGCACAGTGAAGGAGTGTCCACAAGGCCAGCAACTCCGATCTAGTATTAGTGCTAAGGCCTACTCCCAATTTGAAGCAGTAATAGTGGTCTTGACTGAGCAGAAGCTGAACACCTACACCTCCCAAATGATTTGTTGATGCACCATCAAAGAAACCAGCAGGATAGACCAAAATAGGTGTTGGTCCAATAGTTCTCCTTTTGTTATTCAGTTGAATGGTGACAGGATAGGCTGAAGATGATTCTTGATGGTGAGGCCAGCAAAGAAAATATCAGGCTTCTTGTCCTCGAAAATACATTTGTTCCTAGCCATCCAGATTTGCCATCTAAAAAGGAGGGGAAGATACTTCAAAGTATTTCCAAGACTGATCCAGGAAGAGACATTCTGAAAAAAAATTGAACCTCTCCAAAAATGTGGAATGTCAAGAGAGGATCTGATGAGAGCAATAACCTTCCTAGTAAAGCTGCAGTCAAGAAAAAGGTGGTCTACGGACTCTAAAGCTGATCTACAAAGACAACACCAGTTTGGTCCAATCCATCCTTTGTTAATCAAGGTGTCACAAGTATTGATTCTGTTCATCAGACTGAGCCAATTGAAACAGATGATCTTAAGTGGAATGTGAAATTTCCAAATTTTGATCAAAATATCATCGGGTCTGCAGGTAGCATATGAATCAGCAATAAAATCATACATAAGGTTGGCTTTTACCATGCCTGACGACTTATTAAACATCCACACTAGGTAGTCAGGTTTATTGCTGATACGGATCCCTCCATGCTGTAAACCTTTTATATAGTTGGACCAGGCTTCACTCCATAGTCCTCCCAGCTCGAGCTCATCTGCAGAGATCCAGTAATCAATAGAGGAGGTGGCAACACCTATGTTGAGTACATCTGAGAGTGTGAGAATACCATAATCTTCCAAATACAATCTAAGATCCTCAGGTAGAGTATAATCAGAGGAGACTCCAGCTATGGGATCAATGCCAACTTTGATATTCATGCCATTGCCAATCTTCCAACCAAGGCATCTAGTAATCCAAGACAAGGCACGTATAAAACCATTCCACATATGAGAGGTACCCTGAACTTTGAATGGTTTATGTAAACATCATAGTCCATATTTTTAATGTAGTGTTTGTTGGTGTTTTTATTATGGCCATGTGAAATAGCTATCTCTAAGTGGTTTACTGGTTCTCCACGATTGTTTATTAAAGATAATTCTTAAGGAATTTATTTTTCAATTTGGACATGTTCTTCTATTTTTCAAGTTTTATATTTAAAAAATATTTTAAATATACTCGATAATAAATTTAAATTTAAAATATTAATATCTTAATGTTAATAATCATAGTCATAAAATTATACTTTCAAATAGAGGAAATATAAAAATACAAATATGTAACTTTGAAAAGTATATTGCTAGTAGTGGATTAGAGTAGGAATTTATTGAAAAAATATTTTGTAGAGAGGTAAAAAAATGAGATAAATATTTTAGAGTTAGTTTTTATCATAGGTTTTTCTTGTAGGTGGGGTGGTTGGGATGGTAGGCTATGGTCATTCCCACCTTGGTTCAAAACCCATGACTATCTTTATATGATGTCTTCAAAAGCATCAAACATTGTAAATTTAATTATAAATTTATCAATTTTTTATTGTATTTTCTATTTCGAAATTTTTTAAAATATTTGTTTTCATGTTATTCTTTTTTTTAAAGTAAAGCTTAAAGAACTTAAATGTATTTTTTTAGATGGAAAGATCCACGAGAAACCCAGCAATACTTCCCCACATTCGTGGATGGTAGAGGTGGTAAACCGTCAGCCATCCTAGCAGAAGGCCTAACCCCAGAGGACTCAAGGCTCGAACCCGTGACCTCCCCCCGAACCGAGAGAGTGTACACACATCTTACCAATTGAGCTAACCCTTAGGGCTATATGTATTTATTTTCTTATTGAACAAAACACTCACAACACACATTTGATGGAACAGATTCCAACATAAAATTTCATTACATTTTGAGATGGAAGTATAAATGTAATTTTGACATAAAATTTTACTAGATTTTGAGCTCAAAATATAAATGTAACTTTGTAGGCTTATTATTACAAGACCATCACTTAACAATGTTGGTTGAGTACTTGTTGCTTAGTCTTCTTTTGCATAGTGGTCACTTGATGATATTGATTGTTTACCTATTTTTTATTCTTCCTCTATGTAGTGGTTGAGTTTGATAGTTAGTTTCAAGTAGTTGAAATATGGAAAGAATCAAATGGCCATCACACTATTACTTGAAGGGAGGTAGGACACGAAGGGGAGAAATCTCATTACAAGATCCAAGGAGGAGGTGGAACACAAAGGGGAGGGTGTAAGATAAAAGTTATCTAAATGGCATGTTTTTTTTAGCAAATTTCTAAGTATGAAACATGACAAAAAATTAATGCATAGCATAGTTTCACGGGTCAAAGTTCTAAAGACATAATTCTTCCATGTTCCCAAGGGTTTTGAAGGTCTCTAAAATAATCTAAAATCTTGAAAAATACTGAAACGAACTAGAACTGTACCCTAAATGAATATTTAGCTTTATCAAATTTCAATGAAAATAGAATTTTTCAATAAAAAATTTAGACCATTTTAAACAAAGGATATAGTATGCCTGAAAAAGATTAGTCTCAAGCACTATTGATTGATTTTATATTAGTTTCATTTACACACTCAACAAACATGCTTAGCATTCTATTGGAAAAGAGAGCATAGATCATGCATGTTCATAATGCCTTTTTTCCACATGCAAAGAAGGAGATAAGAAGGTCGAAGGAAGGAGAGGAATTTGGTTTTTTTACATGTTAACTTAAGATATGTCCATGTGACAAATGGACCTTGCTTTTTCTTTTCATACACACAATGCTAATTATTGTTATACTTTTTATAAACGTTAGCTTGTTTTGGTTACATAATTATCATTAGAAAATCAGTCTTTGGCTTTTTAAATATTTCACACGATGATATGTATCAAATTGTCAGTTCTTTTCCTTATCCTTGGAAGTCCTTTGAAGAAGGCATCTCATATTTGGGCTTCAAGCTTAAGCCAAATAATTATCGTATTGGTCGTTGGTCTTAGTTACTCAGAAAGTTCTAGCATCGTGTTAATCGGTGGACTCCCTCGTTGGATTTCTCTGGGTGGACGGGTTACTTTGATTACTTATGTTCTCCAATCTCTCCATGTTTACTGGATGCCCCTCTACATCCTTCTGGTTCGTATCATTCAAGATTTCCGCAGGTTAATGTTTCAGTTCCTTTGGACGGGGGTGCTATATTGCAAAAAAATCCATTTAGCCAGTTGGAAAGTCCTGTCTAGACTGAAAATTTGGGGAAGATGGGGCATAAAAGATCTGAAGCACTTTAATCTTTCTTTGTGCACTAAAATTTTGTGGAGGGCACTAAATCACTCAGGCTTGTGGGGCTCTTTAATAAAATCCAAATATATGGCTAGGGTGCCATTGGATATATGGCTTCGTAGAGCCAATTTCAAATCAGATAATGCTTCATTGATCTACCGCAACCTACTTTCCACTATGCACATTATTTTGCCCAATTTATGCTAGATAGTTGGTCACGAAAACCTAATATACATCGGAAGGGACCAGATTTTGGGAATACAGCATACTAATCTCTCCCTTCCACTTCTCGCAAGGCTTCAAGATCATATTTTTTTTATCAAACGGGTTTTTATACCTTTGGATGGTTCTCTTCCTTATTGGCGGTCTTCGATGGATTTGGGCCTATCGGGGGCGTTGGCCATAGAATGGGATCTTTACATTGATGGACTCTTCGCGACTGGGATCTCACTGACTTCAGCGTCGGATCAAATCATCTGGAAGGCAAATAAAAGGTCGAGGGAGGTAAAAGTTGATTTGGCATATCTCATGTGCCTCAAATCCATTGAGGCACCTGAATGTCAATGGTGGCATTTTGCTCTGTGGAAGCTAAAGATTACGGGTAAGATTAAATACTTTTGTTGGCTAGCTATTAATTATAAAATTCTCACCTGGGACTCCCTTCAGCACCGGGGATACTCGGGTCTTGGAAGGTGTATTTTCTATTTCAAGGATGTGGAATCGGTCGATCACATTTTTGGGAGTTTTACTTATTTTAGACAGACTGGACAAGATTTGTGTCTTCGGCTTGGGGGTTTGTGGCATTGGGAGCTTCCCACTATTGTCGAGAATATGGAACAGTGGCAGACTATGTCTGGTTTATCTCTTGTGGTACCTTGTCTGTTCCTTTGGTATTTTTGGAAGGCTCGCAACACCAACATCTTTCAAGATGAGCCGATCTCACAGCACTGAATATTATAAAAGGTATGTACCTCTCCCTTCTTTCCAATGAATTTTACTAACTCTGTTTCAGTCAGACAGATATGCCCTCCTTCAAATCTGAGGGATGAGCATGTCGGTTACTTTGATGGAGCAACTAATGGGGGATCTTGCGAGGCAGGGATGGTTATCTCTATGGATAGTTTACAATATTTTAGACTACCTATGGATGTGGGATATGGCACGAACACCATATTTGAGTTACTTGCCATGTGGGGGCTCCTATATTTTGTCATTCATACAAATTTCTTGGCCCTCCACATTAGAGGAGACTCAAAAGTCATTATCGACTAGGCACTGGGCAAACATGATATCCATGCTATTGAACTGGAGCATTAGTTGGGCAAAACAAAATCCCTCTTTAGACTTTTCAACTTTCTTAGTTTCCAAGATGTTTATAGGGAGTATAATGTTTTGGCAGATGACCTTTCAAAAAAGGCTATTGGCTTGGGTACTAAAGTGTTATATTGGCATAAATTTACCGATGGCTTCATGATAGACTCTGGATCGATGAAACTTCACTCAGAGTTACCAGACAGGTTTTGTGATGTATAAGACCATTTCGAATTTTGTTTCGATAGAATATGCATTATGCACTAGTTATAAGTTGCATGGCTATGGCTATATAGTTTTTTTCCATTTCAAACAAATGCCACTTGTTGATATGCCTGACTGATCAAACATTATGTCTCTGATACTATTGAATTTTGTAATATGTTTGGTGGCGTATTTAAGACACAGTTTTATAAAAGTTAAAACTATTTTTTCCGTGTGAAAAAAAAAAACTATCATCATTACACTTTTTATATAAATTTTAATTTGTTTTTATTATAATAATTTATTTTTGACTCGTTTTTTTGATGGTTTTTAATTGAACTTTTGTACGATTTAGATCACTTTTGCAACTATTAAATTATTGTACAATGGCAAGAATAAGAAGAAGAGTTCCTATGTAGTCTTCAACCATGGAAAAGATAGAAGCTTTATTTATAGAAAGGGATGTTTATTTGGTAGTTGTGAATGTAAAAGGTTTTTTTATTATGAGTTTTTATGGGTTAAAATATGCAGAAAAAAATAATTTCCTTTTAGATAGCTGTTTTTATATAAATTTTAATAAAAATATAAATGGTTAAATAAGCATTCTAAATTGAAAAATATTTATTATTGTTGATTTTATTTTAACTTATTTCCTAACATGTAATATAGGGAAAAATGCTTAACAAAGATAATGTTTTATTTCATATATTATTTCTTATAATATGTACAATAAATATGTTTGCATTGAGAGTAATGGAAAATATTTATTATTGTTTATTTTATTTTAACTTATTTTATAACATATATTATAGGGAAAAATAATTATCAAGGATATCGTTTTGTTTCATGTATTATTTCTTATAATATGTATAATAAATATTTTTGCATTGAGAGTAATGAGATGCTCTTTTGCTTAATATAGACTACTCAGGTCATTATGTCAATGTAGTTAACAAATAATCATATAAAGTTACATTTATACTTTAAGCTCAAAATCTATTAAAATTTTATGTTGGAATTACACTTATACTTTGAGCTCAATATTTTATTTATGTTGGAATTTTCTCCATCAAATGAGTCTCTTAGGAGGTCTAGCCTATAATTAATAAGTATTTAAAGTTACATTTATACTTTGAGCTCAAATCTAATAAAATTTTATGTTGGAATTACATTTATACTTTGAGCTTAATACTTTATGTTGAAATTTGAGAGACATCAAATACGTCTCATATTCTCGTCAATAATTAATAAGCATATAAAGTTACATTTATACTTTGAGCTCAAAATCTATTAAAATTTTATGTTGAAATCACATTTATAATTTGAATTTAATATTTTAAGTTGGAATTTGTTCCATTAAATAGGTTTTATAAGTGTTCTACCCAATAACAATAACGATACATTTAAGCTCTTTGAACTTTACTTGCTAACAAACAAAAAAATAAACTAAAAATTTAAATTAATATCTGCAAAAATCTTAAAATAAAAAAAATACTATAAAAATTTGATTGTAAAATATGTGTAAAAATTATTTTAAAAATTTTGTAAACTTTGAAGGTGAAAAATCCTTTAAAGTTCCATGGAATAGTAATTTTAATAAGTTCTCACACAATTACATGAGTGAAAGATTTGATGTTGGAAACGTCTCGATTATATGGAGAGGTTTCATTGCTACTTTACCGTGGATTGGTAAAGGGATGATTTGGCATGTTGGTAATGGTTCAGCTATTCGTTTAGGTGCGGATCCTGTGGTAGGATTGGGTTCCTCTTTCATTCTGCCAAATGATATGAGGGAGTATTTGGAAGATTATGGGATTGTTACACTTGCTCAAGCCAGAAATCTTACTCCCTTTGCTTCAGGCTACTAGTTCACGGCAGAGGAGCTCGACCTATGTGGTGAGTGGAAAATACTTTGGGATAAGTTTATCCGGGGGCTGGATTATGGCAGAATAAAACTTTCTGATCAACTCGATACCCTTCTCTGGTCTCATAGTAACTAGGTTGGCTCCTTATCAGCTGCTAAAGGTTATGATTGCATCTCTGTCAATTGTATTGAGCCTCAATATCCTTCGTTGGAGTTCCTGTGGACTCAACGTATACCACTGAAAATAGCATGTTTTACATGGCTATTGGCTAGAGGTCGTATATTAACTTGGGATCAGCTTCAGAATAAAGGTTTTCAGGGGCTGGGTAGATGCGTTCCGTGTGAAATGAATCTGGAGGATATTTTTCATCTCTTTTTGACCTGCCCTTTCAGTGTGTGTATTCTTGCATACTTCGCTGCAAATTTTGGGTTCTCCCTCCCTTTCCACGATTTTGTCTCCTCCTTTCTGATTCAGTGGTTTAGCTCCTCATTGCGCTCTGCTACTTATAGATATCTGCCATTTTTTTTTATTTTCTAGAGTATTTGGCTTCTTCGTAATAGCTGCATATTTGAAAATAGAAAACCAACCTTCCCTTCTCTGATAACCAGGATTGAAGGTTTCTTAAATTCTCATCCTGCACCTTTAAAAACTCAGAAAGTTCGGGATATTGGTTCTAATCCAAGTTTGGGCTTTCCTTGTGGCTTTTTCAATGGGGCAGCAGCAGAGAATATTGGTGGCTCAGGGTTTGTGATCTTTTTAAATGATTATCATTACTTCGGTTTTATCATGGGTTGTGGTCACAGCACTAATACTAGAGCTGAATTGTTGGCTCTTTGGGCAGTTCTTAAAGTTAGTCAATTGATGGGTCTTCCAATACATTTGATTTATGGAGATTCAATGGTTATTATTTCTTGGCTCAACCGATCTGCGGCACTTGATGTTCCTGCTCTGATGCATTGGTGTAAGGATATAAGAAATATGCCTCAAATGGCCCCTCGGGTGATTTTCAAGCACATTTTTCGTGAGCATAACTCGCTGGCAAATGGACTCTTCAAACAGGCCTTGAAATTGGATATGGGTCATGGATTCTTCTCTGAAAATCTGGATGGTATGGTCATAAATGATGGCCATTTTGTTCTTTTTTAGTTGTTGGGTCTCTTGTTCTACAGTCTTTCACTTTCAGCTTATGTTTTGATCATACTTTACATGTTTTGTTTTGAGTCCTCTCTGCTAGCAAGTTTTTCTCAGGATTATCTGATTGACGATCATCTTTGATTCATACTCAGCATATTCTGACCTGATATTTCAGGGATGATGAGAAAAGTCTGCTATGATCAGAACTTTTTGTCTTTTTCTGGATGCAGTAGATAGAATGTTAATTTTTTGTCTATGTGTTGCATTGTGTTGCTGAAGTTTGCTCAGTCACAAAGATGCTTTGTAAATGATGTCTTGTGATTCTCTTGAATAACAAAGACTG
>LPNX010215085.1:0-90422 GCA_001517045.1 Pseudotsuga menziesii | reverse complement strand
ATATATATATATATATATATAATTAAATTAAATTTTATAATTTAAATAATAATATTTTATAATTATATTATAAAGTTATTTTTCTAAGTATAGGTATGAGACATGATTCAGATTTGACGAACTTTGTAAGAAAACACTAAAATAAAAATAAAAATAAAACTTAAGAAAAGTGTCGACTCTTCTCTACCAGTGTTGGTGACATGATAAATGGGGGCTGATGTTGGAACTTGACATAAACTTGGAACACGATCAATGTGAGAAGATATTTAAGTGGTTTTTTTTGCCTAGCTAGAGTTACAACTAAGAAGAAGTTTAAACGTCTGATGATTTTGCTTGTCCAGTAGTTTTGTTTTTGTTTTTTTAGAATGTAGCAATTTTTTTCCAATAAATTTGAAATTTTTGTTGTTTAAATCATTTTTTTGAATGTATAAATGGATTCAACACTTTTAAAAACTCCAAGGGGCATTGGGATTATGCAAGTTTAACATTGTTTTATGGGATTTAAAAAATTTCTTCTTAAAATTCTATCTATCAAATTCATATTGGAAAAATATGTCATCTCTGAACAAAATTATCGAACTTCTAGAATACGTGTTACAACTAATAGCTCATCAACACAATGCTACCAACAATAATCCATCATAATTATTATCAACTTGTCTCGTAAGCTTCTCTCGTGTCTAAGCATTAGAGATTTAATGTTATTGGTATTATTGCGCCGAGAGGCGCTCTACAGCCCAGTATGGGGGAGATCTTGTCACGTGATGTAACGTATGTAATGTTACTAACATGTCGGCAAAAAATAGTAGTGAAAGTGAATATTATGGGGGAGATCTTGTCACGTGATGTAACGTTACTAACATGTCGGCAAAAAATAGTAGTGAAAGTGAATATTATGGGGGAGATCTTGTCACGTGATGTAACGTTACTAACATGTCGGCAAAAAATAATAGTGAAAGTGAATATTATGGGAGAGATCTTGTAATGAGATGTAACGTTACTAACATGTCGGCAAAAAATAATAGTGAAAGCGAATATTATGGGAGAGATCTTGTAACGTGATGTAACGTTACTAACATGTCGGCAAAAAATAATAGTGAAAGCGAATATTATGGGAGAGATCTTGTAACGTGATGTAACGTTACTAACATGTCGACAAAAAATAATAGTGAAAGCTAATATTATGGGAGAGATCTTGTAAGGTGATGTAACGTTACTAACATGTCGGCAAAAAATAATAAGGATAGTAGTAGTGAATATTATGGGAGAGATCTTGTAACATGATGTAAAATTTGCAATATTGAATAACTAATGTAAAAAAAAAGTAGTAAATATTTTGTCGGCCTAATAATGTAAGGTCATAACGTTTCATTTGAAATACACTCCCTATATTAATACAAACAAAAAAATATTATATAAAAAAAAATTTATTCTCAAGTAGCTATTAGAGACTAAGATTCTGATCATTATTCTCAAGGAGCTATTAGAGACGAAGATTCTGATCAATTATTTTGAGAAGAATTCGGTTGAAAATTATTGCGATGGAAGGTGGAAGGGCGCATTCTCTGATCCTCTCCTGGACTACAGACATGTCACGGGGAGGTTGAATTCGGTGAGGGATTCGAGACTGTATGTGAAATGTAATGATGCTGGACATCGAATTTTCGAAGCTTTCTCATACTCTAATTTAAAGGATTGGGAGGATTTGAAGGATTGTTGCTTGGAACCGGAGCTTAGTAGGTCTGATCAGAGTCTTGGAGGTGAGATTTGCAGCTTAACACTGTTGGTTATTGTCCAGGTTTTGTTAAGGCTCTCCTTGTTCATTAGGTTTTAGTAAAAATTGTGAGTGCCTCGTACTTTTGTTTGTTGTTCTGGTAATTTATCGTCATTAAAAAAGAAATATTTAGAAGAAGGTCTATGTGATGCTTTCAAATTTAATTTATTTCCTGAAAGTTTGATACGTTAAGCATCCACCTCCAGAAGAGTTGGGAGGCAGTAAAACAACAAGCCATAGCCATATGATGATGGGACGGGGAATTGAAATATAGGTTACTTTGATATTAAAAATAATAAAAAGTTTAATGGCTAACTTATTAAAAAACAAGGGATTTTTTTTTCATTAAAATAAATTGACACTGGTTTCCTTACTATCCAATCCAAGATGAGATAAACATTCTCTGTTTTCGGTTTTATTAGCTAATCTAAGTTGTAAACGGAGGGAGCTAAATATTTTTTTTTTTAAATTACATCTCTTCTCTTCGCCACCATGTCAATGCAGGCCCGTCACCAAAATCATAGAGTCAATTAACTTAACTTGCAGATATCTGTTGTAGGTCACCATGCAAGAAGAAGGCGCAGTGCATGCAATTGTTCTCTCACGATTGTCAAGCATTTTCCCGGCCACGGCATCCGCAGGCTCTCAGATTACACACCTCTTCACTGATTTAGACCTCAGTAAGAAGTTGCATTACATTCGAGCTGTCTATTATTTTGAGAAAAAATTTGTTGAGGGGCTCTGCAGCCAGTACGGGGGAGATCTTGTAACTTTACATAAAGTTATGTAACATTAGGTAACTTTATTTTTACTAATAAAAAATAAAATTTTAATTATAAGCCATAATAAATGTCAGCTAGAAAAACAACCTAATATGGGGGAGATGTTGTAATCTTGCTACGTAACAAAACAATTAAAAAGTAAAAATTAATTATCCGCAAAAATAAAATGTGATTTAGAAAAAAACCACAATGTAGGGGAGATGTTGTAATGCTCCTACCTCACAAAATAAAATAAAAAATAAAAAAATTGAATTATCCTCAAAAAAATGTTGGTCTTGCACATCGTTTTAAAACCATGTGCAAGGCCTTTTAAACAACCCATGGTTTTATTGTACATGGTTTAGGAGGGCCTTGCACATGGTTTTCAAGGCCTCCTAAACAACCCATGGTTTTATTGTACATGGTTTAGGAGGGCCTTGCAAATGGTTTTAAGACTGTATGCAAGGCCTCCTAAACAACCTATGGTTTTAGGAGGGCCTTGCATATGGTTTTAAAACCATGTATGGAGAGATGTTGTAATGTCCATTCCTATAAAAATAAAAAATATTATATGCCGGCCATAAATAATATTAAATATTAATAATAAAAATATTATATGTGGACCTTACATAAAAAGATGTGTATTTTGGTTTGAATCAAATCAATGGCTATATATAGGACACACCAAAGTTGATAGCTTAGTGAGTACAATACCTAAGAATAGGTTTTCTCCTCTAGAGATTTGATCCCTCTCGGTGCTTGATACAGCCTAGGATTTGGATCTACGCTGGTAATGTTTCAGCACACTGGACTTAGCAGCTGATGTGTGTGATGTATTGAATAGATTTGCTTAATACATGCCAAAACATTGATAGTTTGACGTTGTGCTTTCAATATAGCATTTCCCTATTGTTTTAGGGATTGTAAAGAAAGCCAAAAATGATGCTTAGTAAAGTCGATTTGTTGTGTATCACTATAAAATTATTTCTAAACTATTGTAATCACAACAACATATGTTTTGTTTCTTAGATCAAATTATAGAGAATATGAGCTATAGAGGCAAGTTACAGAGAATATGTTTTAATTATTTTCAATATATTTCGTTTGTAATGTAGTCTTATGATGAAGTTAAGCAAATTGTAACATGAAGAAGTTAAAAATTTTGTAAACGTAATAACATTCTCTACCCAATGACTATGACGGTAACACAGTTCTTATTATATTAATGTCTACACATATTTGAACCTATATTGCTCTCTTATGCAGAGTCGAAGAGGTTGTGATTGGAAGTAAATACGAGAGAGCTATATGATTTACGTTCGAGGTTGTTGAAGGCATCTTTTTCCTAAGATACTACAATGGCAATGTTGTCTTGGTTGTGGTTCGCTCTGCTTGTAGTTCATTCCTCTGTAAAGAGCTCAATTCATACAAGTGTAACTATATTTACAATAAGAGAATCGATAAGTTTCTTAGTGGTCTAACTATATTTACAAGTTTTCATTGTATGGGATTCTTCCAAGTTAAACTACTAAAGCCTTTGAAGTTTTGTGGCTACAGTAAAAAAAATAAATTTATTCATAGTTATGTGTTATGAATGTTCCATGGTGATTTCCCTAGGTTTCTATATCATAAATATGATAGAGTAATTTGATGGGAAAAATGAAAACCTAAGATGGGTCTCAAAATGTAAATGTAGTGCGAGTAATTGAGAAGTCAAAATGAGAAAATAATAGGTCCATTGCAAATTGTTAAAAATATCATCTACAAAGGCACAAGAAACCATACTACATGGGAAATGCCCCCTTATCTTTTGAATCTTCTTATTGAAATAGGAAGAAACACATTGCACAAATATGTTCATTGCGCATTTGTCGTGGAGACTAAGCTTTTAACTCTACTAACCTAGTAAAAGTGTGTGTCTACTTCTTGGAGCAGTAATATCCACTGAATCTTTTGAAAACTAGACTCTTCTTGATTTCTTTTTTCTTATTTGATTATTTAGATTTCTCCATTTTTAGTTATGAGCTAGCTCTCACCTTCTCTACATGATGTATTTCCTAGTTTTCACTCATTATATACTCACTAATAGCAATTCTTGTAACTTATACAACTATCGACATCTCTCTTTCCAAACAGATCTAACTCCCAATAGCCCCACTGAAAAATAGGCCCCGCCCTTACAAGTGTTGTGTAACTCCCCATTTTCGACCTTAGTATGTAATGATGTAATCATATAAATATTAATGAAATGGCTAGAAGCCTCACATAAATGGTATAGTGTGACCTTATGACATAAAAACATGGCTACTGTAGACTAAGAAGGACGAAGAATAGATTCCACAATATGGAGAGTGAGATGGGGGGATTTAAGGGAGAGATGGCCCTAGTGACTTATAATTTAAGTTTTATTATTTTCCTTTTATTATTCCCTTATATCTTGAGTTAAATTTTATTAGCCTTAACCTAGGTAAATTACCCTAAACTTGGGGATTAGTGGGTAAAAAAGGTGGACTTTCCATTACTTACATTTGTCAATTTATCCTTGGGATTACACGCCACTTGTATAGTTCTCAACATGCAAACAAAATATTGGGAGCTAGTCCATTCTGTCACTATTCTTCCATGATTCAATCATCACTTGTTGTTAGTATTGCGTTTTCCATCATTGAACCATCACTCATACCTTAGCCTAGGGACATAACATGAACTGTAGTCTGGAGCTATACCTAAGAACGACTGAGTTCTCTAGAGTCTTGACACGTAAAGTCCCTGACCAGCTTGTGTTGGAGCCCTATAAGGGAATTAGGCATAAATAGTATGAGGGTTTGTTAACTCATAGAAGGGAACTTGAGGGACTGTTAACTCAGGGAAGGGAATACCATTCCTTGGGTTGTGCAGGATAATGGGGGAGGAGTGCTAGGGTATTGGGATAGATACGAAGGGGAAATTGAGTTCCTTCTTATGGATTAATAGCCCCAGTTCATGGGTGGCCTATGTTATAAGAGAATTGGTATAACAGAGCGTCGATGGCTGGGAGGAACGTCCTTTTCTATAGTTAATTGGAGGATTGAAGTTAAGCTTCTATCTGTGTATGAAATATTTATATTTATCTTTGTTATGTATTTCTATTAACCATTGTTATCTAATTATTTAAATGAATGGATTTATTGGCATTGTGTTAATGCATTCATGTAGAAATAACATGTAACATTTTATATATGTTTATATTAATTTTGGGTGATTATATACATATTTAATTTAGTTGTAAGCGGTTAATTAAATCAATGGGAAAACGATATTGAGTATCAAAGATGAATTTGGTGAGTATATCTGAGTACCCCATGGCCCCAAAGGCATTGTGAGATCACCGGGTATGTGACATATTGGTATTAAATCCCAAGGTTGTAGCACTGGGATTGCATGGGTTGTATTTGAATTCTACAAGCAGAATTAGAGGTTGCACAGAAAGTGTTTGAAGAAATATGTGTGAGAAAATTTTGGGGAAATTTTGTTTGGAAAGCCTACAAAGTTTAAATTTATTGTCAAGATATTGAGAGGAACTATAGTGGAGTTGACTCGGATGGATATGGTTCATAGTTGAAATAAAATTTTAGATTTTCAAAGCTAGTTTGTGTGATTTGGGAGACAAATTATAACTTGTATGTTGATTATTTGATGAAATGTTACTATGGAATGCATGGTCTTAAATGCCCATTTGTTATTATCAAAACAAAATGTGAATTGGTGATATAAAAATAAGTAATTGAACCATTATGTCTGAGAAAATTTGGGTGAATTTGAACCAGTTCCATGTAATTATTGTTTGGGTTGATTGACAAAAAGTACAACTATGTTAGTTGATGGAAATTTCCATCAAGAGAAAAATACAAGTGTAATTTGTTATATGCCAGATGCACATTTCATGTAGCCACTTGTCCAAATATTCGAAATAAAAGTATTTATGAAATTTTCAAAAAAAAAATGTAGTCTCCACATTTTCCATGTGGATAGATATGAAGTGGGTTAGCCACATGGATTCATTGTACAAGTGGCAACACCAAAATGGGTGAATTGCATGGGTGGTAATCAAGTAGGATGGACAATGTGTGAACGAAATGAAAGAACAGATATAGAGTCATAATAACAAACATTTTGCAAAGTTAACAGAGATACAGTAAACAAATATTCTATTAAATTGCAGAAATAGAACAGACTGTAATACAATTGCTAGAATGGTGGTAGCTATCTCTAAGAAGAGATGTGGCTGTTACGCTCATATGTGCCAAGCTGAATACAAAATGAGGTCAAAGGGGCCTATTTATAATAATAATGAGGGTGAAAACCCCAAAAGTCCAAAACGTAACCCTAGAAGATGAACCGTCATAAAGTTTGCGGCCCCAAGGTGGTAAGTTGAACAATCAACTTCCCAGGGTCATAACGTTTGCATACGATCTTCGATTTGGGCGTTCGATAGCTCATTGGAAAGGTCTATCTAAGATTTACAATTTTTGGTCGGCCAAATGCATTTTGATGAAAAATATTCAGCCTTGAATCACCAAAAAATGTCGTTTAGGGCCTCAAAACGGCCCCGGAAGTTTGGGACCCGAAAAACCGTAGAAAAATAACTAGGAAACTGCCACAATGGACAATTGTTTTGATCCAGTGGAATAAGTGGGTGGCCACTGATGTCCATCTAGATCAATCCTCCCTCCTTAGGAAGCAATGGTCTCCATTGCGTCGAATCTTGTATCATATATCGAATTGTGTCTTGAGTTGATCTCCTGGTGCGACATTTGCTGAAGTGAAGAGGCTTCCTTTCTTTGACACTCCGAGAGGGCTGTAATTGTTGTATGGATGATTTGTTTCTAGATGAGCACCTTGAATGCATGGCCTTGCATCGTAGAGGTACTCAGATAGATGAGGAAACAATGGCTCTATCTTCTTCTTGTGTCTGATGAGCAGAGACACCCTGTGCAGAGGGTCTGGAGGTCTCTGTGATCTTATGTTCTCCTTCAGACACAATTGTTAAGAGGAATAATTTTCTGATGTGGGAGCTTATCTTCCTAGCTTGCGAGACTTTGTTAGGTGCAACGGTCTCTGGTATTCGATAGAGTTTTCCTCCCAAAGTAACAATGACGCTGTGAGGCCGTGACTCATATACAACATGACACTTCCACATATATGGTTGTCCTAAAAGAACATCATAAACTTCAAGTGGGGCCACATCACACAGTACCTCATCTTTGAAAGGCTTGATGCCATATGGTAGGAGGCATTGTTGAGTAATGCGGATACCTCGTCCTTGCCTTAGCCAACCGATGTTGTAAGGTTGCGGGTGTGGTGTTGTCGGAAGCTCCAATCTCTTGACGAATTCTGCTGAGATCAGGTTCTTTTGGCTGCCGTTGTCAACAACGAAGTGTAGAGGCATTCCCTTCACCTACATCTGCGAGTGGAAGAGGTGCTCCTCTGCCTCTGACTCTTTAGGATCCTCTAGTTGAATCTATGTGGTAGCAACAGTGGCAGTGGGGTATGCATCAATGATCTGCCTCCCATTGTATGCGGTTGTGACATTAGGCTCGGAATCAAAATCATGATCTGATTCTAAAGATTTTATCTCAACCACTAATGACTGCTTTGAGCGAAATTCATCAGTGTTGTGCCAAGGGATTTTATGAAATTCGCACCACTTACCGGTGTCCTTCTTTGTCTTTCCATCCCCCTTCTTTGCTTGTGGCGGGGACTGGTTGTCCTTTCCTTGTCCTGTGTTTTGCGGACCAGGGTTTCCCTTTCCTTGATTCTACAGTGGGTGCGCAGGTCCAGAGTCTCGCTTATTCTTTTGTCAAAATTTCTCCTTGATTTTGACAACATACCGATAGGCGAATCCAAGTGAAGAGATGTCGAGGAATTCCATATCAGTTCCAATGCACCTATGTAGACCACTGCGATATTTCAGAATCAGGTGCCGCTTGGAGTCCTTGATACTCAACTTTGTACGTAGGGTATGAAAGTTATTGGTGTACTCCAACACCGTCTGGTCCTTTGCTTGATGTAGAATGGTCCATTTTGTGTACTGGTCATCGTAGTTTCCCACAGGGTAATACTGTTCCCTGATGGCATATATGAAAGAGGCCCAAGTGGGATTTGTTTCAAACATTCCAGACTCGTCTGATGAGTTTTGCTCACAATAAGTACCCCACCAATTTTGGACATGGGGGACTGCCTTAAGGAGCGGAAAGGTGATCTTTTCTCTATCGAAAAAATTATGGACAGAGAAATACCCTTCTAGAACATTCAACCAATTATCTAGGGCATCTGCATCGATTTTTCCTTCAAATAAAGGAATATCAAAGTTAACTTGTACCTTGAAGGGAGTTGCATCCCCAAACCGGCTGCTCGTTGAAGATGCACTTGTCGCTGCCGACATAGGATTTGGGTGAAACTATCCATCATCTCGTTCCTCTGTCGCTCGAGGGCTTCCTCGAGCAACGACTTGATAGGATCTCTTGCTCTGTCATCTCTCTTTTCTTTCGCCATGGGAGGTTGTTTAGGACGGCAAGAATGATCAAGTGCAACTAGTTCGAGACCAAACTCTCTATACTCAGACCTCGTCGGGGACATGTGCCGAGAAACAATCAAAGAGCAGATTACTCTTATACCTTTGATACAGATTTATGTGTGAACAAAATGAAAGAATAGATATAGAGTCATAATAACAGACATTTTGCAAAGATAACATAGATACAGTAAACAAATATTCTATTAAATTGCGGAAATAGAACAGACTGTAAAACAATTGCTAGAAGGGTGGTAGCTATCTCTGAGAAGAGATATGGCTGCTACGCTCATCCGTGCCAAGTTGAATACAAAATGAGGCCAAAGGGACCTATTTATAATAATAATGAGGGTGAGAACCCCAAAAGTCCAAAACGTAACCCTAGAAGATGAATCGTCACAAAGTTTGCGGCCCCAAGGTGGTAAGTTGAACAGTCAACTTCCCAGGGTCATAACTTTTGCATACAATCTCCAATTTGGGCGTTTGATAACTCGTTGGAAAGGTCTATCTAATATTTACAACTTTTGGTCAACCAAATGCATGCCACTAGCAATAATTTGGCCCAGAATCGCCAAAAAAGTTCGTTTAGGTCCTCAAAACGGCCCCGAAAGTTTGGGACCCAAAAAACCGTAGAAAAATAACTAGGAAACTGCCACAATGGACAATTGTTTTGAGCCAATGGAATAGGTGGGTGGCCACTGATCTCCATCTATATCAGACAAGGATTCAATCTCACCTGGAAAATCATGATAATATATCAGTTATGGCGGTATCTACGATAGGATCTATGGATTCTTAATGAATCTCGGATAGTTTGAAAAATATCTAAGTATCCAACTTGGTAGTGGACAAAGAACCCCAACACGAATGAATAGGATTGAGTCGTGCACCTTTGATCATCATATCGTGATAATTTGCACATGAAGCATTAATAGTACCTTATCTTAGGGTGCACGAGCACGAATGGTTGAGACTGCATCGCACATGTTTCAACTTTCAATCCTGATCATTCGCGCAAAGGGAAGTGAGTGTATTTTATTTCGAGGTACATGAGCGTGAATGGTTGAGATTTGATCACACAAGTTCCATTGTGCAATTGTGATTGTTCATGCAAAGTGAGATGAACGTAGGTTATCCCGAGGACTAGTGGCATGAATGTCTGAGATTTAATTTGGGCCCGCGAGTAAAACAAATCTAGACCATTCGCATAGAGTATTTTTTGCATGTGTGAAGGACCTGGAAAAAGGAGAAATCAAGTGACAAAAACGGCTTATCGTTGATCGAAAACCATTTATGGTAAAGGAAAAGTGTTGCAAAAGGGGCTAAATATCATCAATGATGAAGCACCTACCATCTACGATTATGACTCATAACAAACCCATGATTTGTACACTATATAACCGCAAATAAACAAGCCATTATGCAGATGAAGCCTATCCATGTGTCATATTTTAACTAGCAATGACTGCAACAATATCCTTCACAAAACTACTTTCTCAATTTGTCATTACCAGTTCCAATAACAGAATACCGCCACTACATTTTTGGCCAAGGGAATGGGGTATAGTGACTTGGAGGATAATGAGGGTGATATGGTCCCATCAAGAGGTGACATGTCGGACCCATATAACACATCAACAAGCACATGTCTCGACACATCAACACCTTACCACATCAACAAAAAAATTAGAAAAGTAAAAAAAAAAGAAGTATGTAACCAAAAAACTTGTTTAACATGAGGATTTTAACTCAAAAATTGATGGAACCTATGCCATTTCGATGCCATTTATGGGGATACAAGATTGACAGTGAAGGGCATGGACATGTAGCCTGATTTTACAAAACAGTCAAATGGGCATTTTCCAGAATTATTTGTCTGCATGAAATTTTCTATGAAAATTTGAAAATTATTTATCTAATAGATTTAATTATTTGAACACATAGAAGATGTTAGTACAATAGGTTTCTATAGGTTGCAGGGTTACAACTAGCAAAACATAGAAAAGAACTAGGAAAGTAAAGATGGAAGGAAGGGAACCTCCATACAGTCTGGAAGAAGAAGCAAGATGGTAGAATATCAGTGTGGGAAATGAAGAGATATAATATAAGGACATAGAGCTAACACTAAAACAATTGAGTTAATGGAAACTATGAGAAACTTGAGGATGGAAGTACGGAGTTGTAGAGCTGATAATGAAAGAATGTTGAGGTCTTAGGAGCAACAAAATCATTTGAACACTCAACTCATGCAAGTTTAAACCTGTTACAAAGGCAAATGCAAGTTGGGTCAATTTGATGCCATGATAAAGAAGACAGGGATGGTTCAAATAAGAGTTCCAAGAAAAATATAGACACTCTCATGGTGCTACCAAGGGTCATAGGCATCTTCATTCACCACCTCAAGCATCCAAGAGGTCATATACAAATAAGGATTCTAGTAGCAACCCAGAAATATCTCCAGTTAGGCATTATAAAAGAAGACACATGGAGAAAGAGCTACAATGGGAGCTTAAGAATATTAAGCCACCCAAATTTGATGGTAAACATAAAAAAGGGAGAGGATGTTGAAGATTAGTTATTAGGTGTAGGAGCAGTAATACACCCTTAGTACATAGTTTTGGCCTTAGGCTAAGTTTATTTTCCCACATGCAATGATATCATATGGTCTAGACTTAGGAGAGATAGTTCTGCTAAATATATGGTTATTTTGGCATGTTCACACCTACAATAGTGCCCTAGTTTGGTTAGCCCAGCCCATGTGATCCCTCATTAATGAATTGGAGCTCTACCTCCTTGATTTGCGGGGTCCAGGCTTGACCAAGTGCGCTAGTGGTGTATTTGGCCTGTTTTAGCTCTCACGGGATCATTTATTGCCACCTAGAGCACCCTACTCACCTCAATATTCTCACCCATGCATGTCTAGGACTCATTAATGATCCAACACACCTCACCAATGTTCACATGAGGATTTGTGACTGTATGGGCTGAGTTGGGTCTCCATTGGTCCACCTAGGGGGGATTGAGGTCATTTCTCACCTTGACACATGTACAAATCCAATTGGCTTCCAGAGCCACTCGAATTTGTTATAAATTATGTATGATAATAATATGACAAGTAATCAGCACCTTTCACATGTGGTGTTCCATTTATTTTATGTCTCTTTGTTTTCTCTTGCATCTTTTGTTAAACACTTTGATGGTGAAATTGTTCTAGCTCCTAGGTCTAGCTTGAGATGTAATTATCACATTAGGACTGAGACAATATCTCCACATACATAGCTACTCCTCTAAAATGAAAGCAAGAATTGGCGTTTACAATTTGCAAGGGAAGGATTGCATTTGATGGTTGTTCAACATGTTTACAGAGAACTGGATACTTTAGCAGACGAACTCTCCAAATTGGTAATTGATTGAGGTAAAGGTGTTCTTCATTCTAAGGATTTTGTGGAAGATTATAAATGATTTATCTTTTACCTCAATTAGTGATAAGGTTAACTGTATGTAATTTTGGTATTACAGTTTTTGTTGGCTAGTTAGTATAGATATGGTTGGGATAAGTCTGTAGTCCTTTTGGATAACTAGTGATTGAGATTTGAACGATTAACAAGATAGTTTTTTAAAGGAAAGGTTATATGGACTGATGATACAACACTTTTTAGAGATACTAGTATGTTGATATGCACTCTTCCATTCCTTTGAATAACAAGAAGCATGGTTTTTAACCGCTGATAAAAAATAAAGAAAGAAAAACAAAACATGTTTTTCCTATTAACGAAAGGGTATCCTTATCCCACAAACAAAATAGTCTCATGCATTAATTTGATATTTAACTTATTATTATCTTAAATTTAAATTATTATTACTTAAAAATATTATGTATTTTTTTATTTGAAATAAAATACATTGTAATAATGAAAAAAGAGTGAATTTTTTATAAAGATTAAGGTGTTAATTGCAAGTTATAATTAAAATAAAGATAAAATATAAGTTTGAACAACTTTTAGGAATATTTATTGTGTCGAGCGGCGCATTCTACAGCTCAAATGGACGAGATGTGTCTTGTCTGTAACGCTGACGTGGCACATGTCGGCTAACTAAAAATAATAATAATAAAAAGTAAACAATAAAAAAACTTATAACATGTCGGCTTATAATTTAAAAAAAAAATAGTATACTCATATAAATATACAACCATATTAAGGCAATACTCACAATCTTATAGACCGAGTAGTAAAATTCAATTGATTAGCTAAATTGTAAAACACATTTAATAATAGATTTATTATTGGTCGGTCAAGGCTCTCAAGAGCATTTCTCCTGCTCACTTTGGCACATTATTCTTTAAATGCAAATACAACTAGCAAGAAACCATGTGCCTTAAACCACTTACATCCTTGCTCATTCCCAAGTCAACTTTAGCCATAACATGCAAATGTTCATTTTTAGTTATAGAGAAAAACAAGTCATTCTTCAAAAACATTTGGATAAATGTTTAAAATGTTCATTTGATGGTAAAATGTTTTTCAAATTTCAATTTATTCTAGAAATCTAGATTTTAAAATTTTATATGGATTATTTTACACATTAATTATTCTTAATATTCATTATTAGTTTTAAAGAAAGACAGGTAAAGCAATTTTTGGAAAATTATTTGATTATATGATTATTAATGTTACTCATCTCTTTCTTCTACTTATATTTACCCTATTTTGAAACTACTTAAGCAAGTTGGTCATTTCCCTCCAAAGTAGGAATACTTATTAGACATTTTTGGAAATTAAAAAATGTTTGCACCTCAAGAGAACTTGATCGTTCTTGGCGCTTAGTAGAGCCATAGTTAAGATGGATCTATACTGGTTGTAAAACAATACATGATACCTGTTTTTTTTTTTAAATAGAATACCTACTTTATATTATTGGGATGTGCAGTAGGGAGTACATCATATAATAAACATTTGCAAATCGATAGTAGCTAAGCTGAATAGGCTAGTCATTTTTAAATTAGTATTAGTATTATTTTTTCCATTTTTTATTTAGTGGTGTGGGCCTTACATAGGTAAGGAAGCTTAAGCTTCTTTTAACCATAGTAAAAATATAATTAAATTGTATTAAAATTAAAATTTTAAAAATGTATAATGATTAAAAAAAAATCACACATTGCCAAGCTTTATTAGTGCAGTTGGTGTTTGAGGGGTTTTGTTTGTTAGGTGAATCTGGGTTCAAAACTCGACGGCGGTGGGAGGAGACACATAAGATTCTAATTATGCTAAGGAATGGTGTGGCCCAGACCAGGTGAGTTCCTCAGGTGATTTTGATGGCTTAGATGCCCCTATGTCGTTGTTTCTTAGACCACATGGTAGTCCCGCAAGTTATAAACACTCTAGTAAAAAAAATCACACCCTAAAATGATTTTAAGCAATGTTACCATGACCTTATTACAACATATACAATTAGTATATTTGTTGACATTTTGATATCATATTATTGTGGGTCTTCTTGGCATTCCTTTTGAATCTTTTTATGTTGGTATGGAAAAGATAACTGTCTTAATAACCGTCTATATAGGTGATCCATTACAATCCATCATACAAAAATAGATATTTCCTAACCTCTTAATCCATAATAGTTGAACACCAGATACGAAGACCATAATCCCTATCTAAATATCATTTCCTAGCCTTTTGTTCCATGACAATTTAACAGTGCATGAACCCTATCTAAATATTATTACAAAATATACTTGTGTTTTGCTAAGGGAATCAACAACTGGGGTGAGGATTGTACTCACCTGACACAAGGCCGATTCCCATCCACTACCACTATACCCCTAGGTGCACCTACATTGTCCCTACACAATAAGGAAAATTCCAAGGACCCATAATTTGCTTAAAGCATAGAAACCTTAGTGAATCTTACTAATTATCAAATTTCCAACCAAAAAAATGTTTGGCGATATTTTCAAAAAACATTCAAATATATAGTTTTTGGACAATATCGACGATTTTTAAAGCAAAATTTTGTAATCCTATCGAATTTGGACGAATCATATTAGAAAAATAAATAGAAAATGACAAATATTATTTTGGAAGAAAAACAAAATAGCCCATGGGCTAAATTTCGCCCATAAAAACTTCCCATGCTATATAGATGCACATGATATTTGAGGTTTGAACCCACAATGTCACAAGGTGTGCCTTAACAATGCACTTTATCACCATTTGGTCTACACCATGATGGCTTAATACAAAATATACTAAAATAGGCAAATTAAATCATATTTCTAGTATAGACAAACCACAAAATGGGAGGAAATTTTCACTTTTATCTGAAGCCAAGCATCTTAGTTGGTAGCATGGACCTAACTTGCCTAGACATCCACCTACTCATGTTGTTGAGAGATTTGCTGATCTATTTTTTCAAATCCTACCAAACAAAATTTACGTTAAGAAATCACACTAATATAATGTAGGGTTTGCGGCAACAAGAAATCACAATAATACTACAATGTTGGTAGGAAACTGAGCTCCTCACCAATATTGAAATGACGCTTATGTATCTTATAAATGCATGTTACAGAATATGAAGATAACACCAAAACATGACTATGAAGATACCTAGAAACAAGGAACAACAATATGCCAATAGTTTTAATGATTCAACTATGATTCAACATAATAGGCCAACACTTAAAAAAACTTTGTTTGTATAGAAGAATCTTACTAGAGAACAATGATTTATTTATCAAAGAGTGACAATACAAAGTACTTTTATAGATTGTACTGATACTATCACCATATCCTTGCAAAGAGAAGTTTTTAAATGCCATGAACAATCCAAGTGTCAATGCATTTCCAATGTTGATGACTCTTTTGGATGCTTGGATCAATGATATAATAAATGCAAGACATGACTTAGAGATTAAGCTTGACAATATGACACACATAGAGAAATAGAACCAAATTGTGATTTTCCATTTTCACTTCTCTACACCCTATGATAGTAACACAATAGTTATTTAGCCATGCAATACTTAGTGCATACAATTGATATAAGCACAAATATGTGATAAAACAACATTTTGTTTTTACAAACTTGACTTTCTTTTTGCACAAAATACTGCTAATTATATCGCACATGGTAAATCGATATACTAACAAGTGCCACGGCGTGATGAAGTCCCTACCGTCGGCTTATACTGTTTAATATTTTGCTTTTTGCTTTTTTTAAATGACATTAACAATTAGTTTTTTGAATATGAGAAACTTAGTATAAGGCGCAAAGGCCAAGGTGAGAAAAGCAATATTCCATGTGTATAGCAAGTTGTGGACTTCCTATCTTCGCATGGTGGCTACGTTGCATGTTGAAACCTCTTGTTTGCAATTACGACCAACCACATGCATATGCCATCATTGGAGTATTTATATTGCAACGAGGAGTTCAATACCTGATGAACACCGAATTATCGAGTGGCAGCTATGAGTGAGGAGGATACAAGAAATGTTTGAACGCAACTCAAAATTGTTATGGGACACTTGAACGAGCTGAAATCCTTTTGTGTGCAGCTCCTAGGGCAATAAGGAACTTGTAAAAAAAATTAGAGAGAATTAAAAATCACATTTACTTAATAATGATAATGAATTGATATACATGATAATTGTATATATGAATTTAGACTAAAGAGTTCACTACACTGAAATATTACATTCCATATATGAATTCGAATTGAACAGTTCATTGCATTGAAATATTACATAATAATACAGACTGGGTGTTTGCCAAAGTTAATAGACAAAGAATGAAATCCAGGATAATAGGGTTGGATTATTTTAATACAAGAATCACAAAAGTAATTTGCCAACAAATTTGACCTTGCACGTGGTTATTTCTTGTCATCATTTGATAACTTTTATTGAAAGGGTGAAATCGATTTACCATATTGTGAGTGTCTATCTTGTCACCTTCATGACCCATCCAACACCAATCACTCATTGTGCACCTATTGTCTGTTGGTGGTAGGGACAATAACAAATGTTGGCCATTTGCATCCAGAAAGTATTTAATGCTAGGAAACCTCTTCCACACCAACGAGAGGAGATGGTCTCAATTTTAGTAGAATTCGAGCAAGGAACTCTTGGCACAAGTGAATGTGGTTTGGGACAACACAAAATTCTTAGTGTGAAATAACTCATGTCTTACTGTCACGGGGTTAGTACAAACGTGTTATTATTAACATTGGTATTAACAACACAGGTTCTCGTTCGGAATAGGATATCACAATCTTCCACGAATGTAAAAAAACATGGATTATATTTGATGCGGTGTAAATAATAGGGAATTCACCACTGACACGTTTAATATTGCATGCTTTTCATTCCGCCACCACACAACATACAGAATTAGCCACCGACACATTTAATACTGCATGCACCCTAGTTTTATGTGCTACAAATCAATTATGTTCAGCAATCGATTCTGGAAAATATGCTCAGTAGCAGTTGAGGAAAATGCACAAAGGTTCATTCATGCTTTCGTTGATACAAATGTCAATGCTTATTTTCTTTAATATAGGACAACATATTTTATAACTTTGAATATGTTATCAATATTTGAAACTATTAAAGTGGTTAGTTGTTATAAATAACTGTAACTAATTCAACTATCATTAATGATTCTAGCAAACCTCCTGATGGTTCTTTTGATTTAATGACATACAGGCCTAGCACTTAGGTTCTTTGATGATTTTTGCTTTCATGTTCAAATGAAATGTTATTCAAAATTCGTTGTGTACTGAACAATGTCTTGGTACAAATTTGAATTGAAGAGTTGTTTGTTTTTATTCTTATCCCAAGATTTTGCAGGTCAAGTCTTTAATATGGGTTGAAGCTCAGATAGAACAAAATTCAAGAATCCATATAGCATTCATGGTGAAAGCACATAGTCAACTCAAGGAAAGAAGGTTAAGTTCATTATATATTGTACAAACCATTTTGTTGACATCGTAGTGAATTTGGGTTGTTCGACAAATGTATTGAATGGTTTTTAATAGTTATGAACACATAAATTCTAATAACATTTGTCCCACATAAGCAACCAACCGTCTCTAAGTCCAACATAGAGGTTGAGTATCGAGCTATGTCATATGCATGAAGTGAGATTGTATGGCTCCGCAATTTACTTTCTGATTTTGGTATCCATCTAACTGCCTCGACGCCACTTCATGTCGATAAAACCAGCGTTGTTCATATTACTTCCAATCCTGTTTTTCATGAGAGGACGAAGTGGACTACCGCAATGTAAGAGACAAGGTATCCAACAATAAGGTATGTACACCGTACGTTAATTCAGAGGGCCAACTAGCCACATAAACCAATCAGACGAATTGATGGGGTTTTTCTATTTGTTTGGTTACTTAGAAAAAAATATCCACCAATATGCATCACAAAGAACTACAGTAAACTACATGGAGATTGTATCAAATGATATCATGAAGTGTGCACACATAAGTGGATCAAATCCCACCCCCATGTCCTTCAATTTTTTAAGTCTAAAGGGGTTGTATCCATTGGTAAAGAGTGAGAATTTTTTCACCAATGGACAAGGTTCAATTCCCATGAGGTATTTCCTCAAAGACATAGGGTCACCTTGAGGTAGTGATCAAAATTATTCTTGCACCCAGAGAGATTGTATTAAATGATCTCATAACCTATGCACACATAAGTGGATCAAATCCCACCCCAATATCCTTCAAATTTTAAAAGCTTTGAGGGATAGCTCAAGTGGTCATGATCCAAACATGAGATCTCTTCCCTGATGTAGGGGGAGTCACTGGTTCAACTATCTTCAGTTCCATGAGGGAGAGGTGCTTGGAAATTAGGCACAATTGGATTTACATTAGGTATCATCTTGGAAATGAGGGGAACTACTCGGAAGTTTCCCTATGTATTATTTTCCATGAAAAAAATGAATTTATTCAAATTCATTAATGAAACATTATCTTTCTTGATCTTGACTTGTTGACATAATACTTTCATTAATAATTGTTAAAAAAAAATCAGAATCAAACAACAATAACAACATAACACAAGATTTACATGGAAACCGTGCATAGGTAAAACCATGGCGCAATGTTAGCTTTGATATTATTTTACTCAACAAAAAACTTACAATGTTTTCTTATCTTGTAATGTAATACCAAGGGCTATTCCCCTTTTATATAATACATATGAGTGTTACAAAAGAAATGGTTTAGGAATTTTCACCTCAAAGGATCTGACCCCCTATGCGCCTAATGCATACAAATCATGCGTCGACCTAGTCATAAACTATTTAGAAAGAATATTGAAAATATGGATATCATCTTGATCTTGTAATAATCGTTAATATATTTTTTATAAAATGTTAATGATACAATTTAAATCTTAATTTAGTTGCCTTTTTGACAAACCAATAAGTGATTATTTTATTAAAGTTAATAAAAATATGTTTTTGGGGGGGCTTATACATGATAAATGATATGTTTTGGTGGATACGCTTACCCGTGAAAAATGAACATGTTTATAAGAGGGGATTTAAAATTAAACAGGGACTAAAGATACCTTTACTTTACCATCAAGCAAATTATTATTATTATTATTATTGTTATTATTCAGAAATGAAAAGCAACAACTTGTTATTTCAAAAAGAGAAATCAAAGTTACATAATACGTGCCAAGTAGACATACTCAAGACTATGGAATGAAATCCCCCGAGCTAACTAAAACTTCCAATGACTTTAAAAACACTCAGTTGTTACATACAAGTAGAAGTTCATATGTCCATTGGCCTATAAGAGATCAATAATGGAATCTACCAACAAGCCAAAAAGAAAATAAGAAAGACTTCCAGCATACTAACATACATAGTGGGAAAATCAGTCTGTACACAATGTCTAAAAAGTAGGAAAAGACATCAAATCAAATATTCTCCTCCCATGGTATTCAACAAAATGGATGGTACCATCCATGGTCCCAATAGCCATCTTGGAGAGATAGTATGCAAGAGTGTTGTTCTCTCTGTAGATGTGTTGGAAGATAATCTCTAAAAAAATCGAAATGAGCAATTGTGTGCAACGAATCCAATGTTCAAGGAAGAGAATATGAAGGTTAGCTACATTGTTTTCCCAAGAAATGGTTACCCTAGAGCCGACAAATATATAAATGCAGTGTATGCATGACTCTTGGCAAAGTACAACAGGCCCGAGAGGGCCAAAGGCTCATCCTTGGTGTTACTCCCAGAACCCACATCCATTCAAAGTCGAAATTAATGTTCATTGTTAAGGAACAATATCATTCATGCTCCACAAATACCATCTTGTGACGCCCCATCGAAATATCCAAAAGGAGTTCCTTCTGGTACTTCATGTTGTCTAATACACATGAATATGTGCATCTGATCAACCTCAGGCTCTAGTACCATCTACCCCATAATCCTTGAAATAATCAATCCCATCGATATCCATTTGTCTTAAAAAAAAACAAGGTTTTGGGTCCTCCAAATCTCCTAAATGACAAGCCATGGCAGGTTCTTATATTTAGTAGATTTCTGGATCCAATTGTCAAAACAATCTCTAAATGAGAGACATGTCCATGCATCCTTATGTTGCAGTGTCACTCGAAGAGTACCCCATGCCTCACTGAAGAAATCACACTGCCTGGACATATGATTAGTGAACTCGTAAACTTTAAATAAAGAACACAACAAACAGGTCCCACAAAGCCCCGTTTGAGTAAATTTGCCCAACAAATAATGGAATACATATAACATAACCCAACAAAGCAACGAATCTTCAGTGGCGTATTGAGTTTCCATAGCTTGCTTTCCCACCAATAGTTTGAAGAGTAACCCTCATGTTGCATAATGGCTTCGTATAGATTCCTAGCGGTGATAAATCCATTACTATTTCCCCAAGCCCAGACCAAGCAGTTAGACTCATGCGGAAGAGTGATTCTTGTTATGTATAATCAAAGGTATAATCATGCCATTCTTCTTTAACCTCCATCTATAGACTTAACTCATCAGCTGTAGGCTAATGTGATCGAGATGACCCCTATCTATCAGGTCGATATATTAGAGCTAGTACATGCAAATTGGAACAATGTAGTTGTTCGATAAGATCCTGCGAAAGTATGAAGTCACCCTCCATTCCTGCGATGGGATCTATGCAAACAAATGACAAGATCCCATTTCCAACCTATAAGATAAGTCAGTTTCCAATCACCGAATTGGATTTAAGTAGACTACGCCATACACTGGAGGTCGTGGATACATGTAGCTTGGGTTGTCATATCCACATGAAAATAGGAATTCCTCTTAGATACTCAACGTGGTGTTGTTGTTGCAACTCCTTCCCCAAAAATTTTGCATTTTGGGGACCCTCCTTACTTTTATTTTTTATTTTTTAAAGCACTTTTGCCCTTGTTACCCAACTCAGATAAGACTCCCTGCATACCTGGTTTTTCCTGGAAGCTTGAGCAGAAAGATGTTCCTAAGCCTGACTTGTATTTTTGGTAAGATATCCTTAGGCATGACTTGGAAACAAGCCTTATTTGAAATTTCCGCTTTTGATTTAAGATCACTGGATAAGGATGAGTTCGCAAAGATCAACGATGCAGAAAGAAGCAGAAAAGTGAAAGCAGAAAGTTAAGGTTTGAGCCTCATGAAAGATATATTTTTTGCTTTCTAAAAGGTAGAAGCAGAAGGGCAGAGGCGAAAGCAGAAGATGCAAGTTTTGCTTATGAAAAGGTTACAAACCCGATTTCTGAATTCCACATAGATCGAACGGTCCAGAAGGGTTCTGCGCAAATCAACGACTCAGAAAGGTGGAAAAGAAAAGAGCGGAGGTGGAAAAGCGGAAGCGGAAGATGCAGGTTTTGGTCAAGTAAAGGTTGGAATCCCGATTTCCAATTTCTGCATAGATCGGTGGTTTAGAAAGCTTCCAAAATGATCAACGGCTCAAAAATAATCGAAAATGCGGAAGTGGAAGGATTGAGTTTAAATTTCGAACACATTGGCAAGCCCGCTTTTCAATTTCCGCTTTTCACAAAAGGTGGAAGCAGAAAGGCGGAGGCGAAAAAGTTAAAGTTTAATTTCAGAAAAGTTTGACTTTTCATTTTTCAATTTCCGCATAGATCAACGATCCAGAATCGCCCCGCATAGATCAACGACTCAGAAGGTCTCGGAAGGACAAAAGCAGAAAAGTGGAGGCATAAAGTTAGAATTTTGGTCATGCAAAGATAAGAGTCATGTCTTTCGACTTCCGATCCGCAAATCGACGGCTAGGGATGAGACCGCATAGATCAACCAGCCAAGAAAAGGCGGAAACAGAAATGCGGAGTCGAAAAAGTAGAATTTCACTTCTGAAAAAGGTTGCAAATCCACCTTTCGCCTTCCACAGCTCAAGATCCAATGGTTAAAAAGGCTTCCTTTCAGATCAATGATCCATGAAAAGGCGGAAGCGGAAATGCAGGGGTGGAAAAGTAGATTTTTAACTTGATAGATTTGACGAACCCGATTTCCACTTTTTGGAAGGGCAAAGGCGGAAAGAAGTTGTTAAGCCTGCATGATCTGACGATCCAAATCAAACCCTATCCATCTTTGATTTAATCTGAGCTGTTCATTTTTTGTTTGGTTTGTGACTGTGAACCATTGGGGAAACTAAGAAATTTTCTCCCAAATCCTAAACTAATAAGTTTGGTGGCATAACAAGGCATTGGTCATTATCTGTTTCTGTTTAATAATCGATGCATATCATAACGTTGAAATGCCGTGAATTATGTGGTTCCCATATCATATATATCTCTCATGGTGTTTCTTGTATTTCATAGGTATTATGGTTCACCAAGCTAGGATGAGTGGATTGTGAAATCGCCTAAAGGTTGCATCAATGGATGGTTCAGATGAATATATAGTCTTGATCGACGAATGTAAGGCATTTCATTGTATGAAGATGCAAAGATGAAGAAAACCATTGCAGACTGACTGGATATGTTCTAACTATCATTTTCAGCAAGCAAGCCTGAGTCCCTGCTGTTAAAATTCCCAAACTGATCCACCATACGCGTTCTAGCGTGTTTTCCCTATTTGTTTTTATGGTCATAGTGAATCTTCCAGATCGGATTTTGTTAGGATTTATGTAATTGAATTTGGCTATGTTTTGAGGTCAGTCTCGGGATCCCATAACACTATAAATAAGAGGTGCAGAGCACCGAGAAAGGACTTTTTCCTGGTGAAAGAATTATGTACTATTGTTGTAAAAGAGCTACCTCTTTGCTAATAAGAAGGATCATTTCACTGGAAGAAAGGCCTACACAAAGATTTAATCGAAATGTGTGGAATGCTTACCATAGAACTATTTCTTCTTGCTTCTGTACATCATACATCGAGATTGTTCTAACCTCCTGGAACTATTCCTTGGTCATGAATGTTTGTTGTTTGTATAAATATCTTTGTTGACAGGGTAATAAATGGTTTACTTATATTAGAGATACCTCTGGTATTCTTTCTGCTGTGAATGTGATCATTGTGTTGGTATGACTATCTATTAGACCTTTATGATCATTTACAGTATATTACTCTGAACTATAAATTTGCTCCCTTTCCGAGGATAGAATAGTTTAGTTTTAGATCTAGATTAGACCTGCATTTAGCTTATGCACATGCATATCATTCTTTAAACAAAAATCTCATAAATGGTGGACTGGGTCGTAACCAGTAAAAGATTAAAGAGCTTAATCTATGGTAGCCAGAACTGTGAATCAGATGGATTCCCCACACCAAATGGTGCCTGATCTAATTGGGATCGTTGACCGGGGAGAATCCCTATTGGTCGGTACCTGGGATTTTTCCAAGAATCAACACCTGGATGGTGCAGCTCCATAGTCCTCTATCAAATAAAACATGCTAGAGGCTCTTAGATCAGAGTGAGATACCAAAAAGATCCAGTCTCTTAATGTCCCACCCATCGAGATGCTTTGGTAGAGCTACATGATCCCATCAGGCCAAATGTATTTTGGAATACTTACAACAACCCGACCATAGGAAGTGGGTCATCATCTTTTTTATTCTATCAATTACAGAGGATGGAACTTGAATTAAAGCAAACCAGTACACAGGTAGACCATGCAATACCGAATTTATCAACATTAGTCAACCCCCAAGTGAGAGCCAACGATAGGTCTAGTTATTAATTCACTGATCAATCCTTTGTAGTAACCAGTTCCAGTCTACTGCTCGATAATTGTTAGGTTTAATCCTGTATCCCAAGTATTTGAAACCTTGATCTAAAGGCTCCAAGGCGAAGGGAAATAACTCACGTAACTTGTCTAGAAAAACCTCGTCACAAGACTTGTAAAGAAACATAGATTTTGGTGGCCATGCAAAACAAATCAATGATCTCTTTAAGTACCTTCCACTCCGAACAATCCCCCATAACAAGTAAAAGGACATCATCTACAAACAAAATACATGTAATGAATAAAGCACAAGATATTTTGATACCTGTAATTTGTTTCTCCTCCTTCGCAATTCCAATGAATCTGCTAAGTCCTTCGATAACCAATATTATAAACAACAATGTTGAGAGTGGACACCCTGGTGTAATCCTCGACTACCTCTAAAGAATGGAGTAGGTTCACCATTAACCAGTATGACAAAAGATGTCGAGCAAATACAAGACATGATCTAGTTGGTCACTTCCACAAAAATCCCAATTGGGATAAGCATCCGCCTAATGAAGGACTATTGCATCATGTCATACACTTTCATCAAATCCATATTGAGAATGAAAGCCTTCATTTGTTTCAGTTTAATAAATTGCAGGCACACCTATACAATCCCCACAACATCTAGTATATGTCTAGATGACATAAATCCGATTTTTTCTAGTGATATGTGTTTCTCCAACAAGGGCTTGAGCCTCTTACAAACGATTTATATGATGGTCTTGTAAAGAAGATTACATAGAGAAATATGGTTGGTAGTCATTAAAGTTTGCTGGTTTGTCGGTTTTAGGTATGAGAGTGATATAGGTAGTATTGAGCGACACTGGCATAAGTTCCTTCTTACGCGACTCCTTGATGGCATCCTGAATTTCGTCACCCAATATCTCAAAGAAATGAATAAAAAATTCCACTGTCCATCCGTCCAGACCTGGACTCTTGTCTTTAGCAAAGCCTTTGAGAGCTCTCAAAACCTTCGTAGATTCAACCCACTTCCCAATGGCTAAGATCTCCTCTAGAGAATTCTAGAATTATTTATTGAAAAAATCTAGAATTTGATGAATATATTCTCCATTTGTTTTTTAAAATTGTAATAATAACAAAAGCAAAAAACCCTCCCTTAATTCTCTCACAAAACTAACTAGTGTGTTTTAACAAAAGCAAAAACCCCTCCCTTAATTCTTTCCATCATGATTTGAAGTGTTTTAACGAACAAGCCAACAAAGGAGAAAACACTAGGGTTGAGTGTTCACTCCATTAAGAAGCATGAGGAGCATCACACACATTTTCTTTATGAAAACCACAATGTACATGCTCAAACCACAAAGTATGAAATTTGAATTGAATTTCTAGTGCAAGAGGAGACTTGGAGTAATGCATAATAACCCATTGCACAATGTGTTTTTGGAACATCCCCTACCTCAATCCTTCATTCATATTGTTTGTTTATCTCCATACTTAGCACAAAATGATGCTCCCACTTATTAAAATGATATTCCCCTTCATATTGATGTGGATCTTATCGCTTAGGGATTTATTATGCTTAACTCTAATAAGATATGATCCATGGCAATTTGAAGTTTGCTCATGAGTATTTCAAACCATTCGAAGAGAAAGTTGATAGTTTAAGGGTAGAGCTTTCTCTCAAAGATACTTAAATTTCCTGCATCCAAAGAACCATTATTGTGATGCTTGGACAAGTTCACCCAAGACAAAGGTATGGGGGTGATATTTTTTAACACCTAGATTCCCTGACATTATGGGTAAAGGAAGTTCAAGATGAGTTAACTTAGTCTATGTGTCATCAAACAAAGTGTTGGAATCTATGGGAGCCACTAATCGCAAGCTTGCAACAATTGTAAAATTTGGATTGCACAACATCACAACAAAATGTTTGGAGTCATGTGCAAATACACTGCAAATCCAACATAGATCTAGATTCAATAACAACCTCACTTAGAATATTTCAAGAGATGGTAGAAAAATATGAAAAGAAGAATATTGAGCAAAACTAGAGAAACCTCTCTAGAGTATTATTTTCATTGTGCTTATTGAGCAAAAACTAGTACAATATATGGGCATCCCATGGAGGGAATTCGAATATCCCAAACAATATGAATGGCTCACAATATGGTAGGCTTAGATTGGACCAATTCACCCATCAATGACATAATGCTAAGTGTAAACCCTAAATTGGGACATAATGAGGTTCAATGAACATGAGGGACCAAAGGTGGTGTCATAATGAGGTTTAATGAATCATAGGGACCAAAAGTAGGTTAGGATAGTCACATAGGTGTGAACACATCCATCAAGAGGGTGCATGGGGTGAGTGGTTGGATAAGTAGTGGACATTAATACACAGGTTTTACCAGATCATCAAGAGGGCACACTCCATCTCCTTAAAATAAAGAAATGCAATAAATACCTCATAAATGAAGCGTAAAGGGGTGCATTGACTCCATAAATGAAGGAAATGAATCCAAAAGTGGACAGACAAGGTTTCATTGATGTATCACTAGTCTAAGTGGTCCAAAACACTAGACTAGGCACTAGGAGGCCAAATAAGACTATAGTATAACAACATGATGGTCCATGGAATATATATGATGGGAATATTGTTCTAACACCCCCCCTTAAGCAAAAAATGGTAGTGATCAAGCAAAAATAGCGCCTAAGAAACAAGGCTTAAGGTCATCCTTTAAAGCAAATTATTAGTCCATGTAAAAATGAGGAAAGAGGAAAAACCACATGAGGAAAATCCTCCCTAAAGAATGGACATGGCACATAGATGAAAAAAATGTCCTCAACATGTCTTGTTATTCACTTTAATGAGCTAAATGAACAACTTCTTGGTGAGATACTTGGTGAAGATGTTGTGTATGCCATGATCATGCACTAATGCATCAATGCATTGTAGACAAATAACATGTGGAGAGGTCCCTTGAAACTCATCATATGATGATGGAGGAGAACCATAAGAATGTTTCTTTCTACAAACATGCTCTGATATTAAAGTATAATCAATAATGGAAAAGATATCTCTGCAAACTCCTTCCCAAAGAGCATCAAAAGACTCAAGAAAATCAACTTCTTGTGTAGCTACCAAATGATGAAATAAATCATGTATATTCTTTCCAAATTGATGAGACACCCTCATAATTCTATAAAAAAACTCATGAGGCTCTGAAATATGAGAATAGGAGTCATTATAGAGCAGAAAATATCAAAGTTATAGTGTCTCCATTAGCGAATGGGTCCATAGTAGGAAAATAGTGGGCAACTAGATCACACTGATAGTTGAGCAAACTTGGATGGTCTGAAGACTTGAAATTTGAACCATAGGTGGTGATATCAGGTCCACACATGTGTAACAACAGTCCCATGAGGGCCAATGACATGGATTTCCAACCAATGAATGATATGCAAGACATAAAAGCAACATATACAAGTGACATAGTATTGAAAACAATGAAATTGTGAGATTTTCCAACTGGATAACTTGGGGATTGTAGGCTCTTTTGGGCATCAAATGGTTCGGAAAATGAGTTTAAGTTTGTCATAAACTGCATATCAGCCTTAATATTACCTTCAAAATCATAATAGGAAGGATCTGAATGGAGTTGGAAAGAGCTTTAAGAAGACAAGTCAGAAACTAGTGAAAAATTATTAATATTGGGAGGAAACTTTGGTGAATTGTTTAGAGATTCTTCCAAGGAAGGGATAGAGGTTTCAGAATATGATAATCAGAATGTGAATAAGAAATAGAAACATCAGAAACAAATACATGATAAAGATTCTTGACTCTAGCACCCAAGCATACGAGCGTTTGCCATCTTCTTGTTTCAAATCGAACTTGCTTTCTTCTTTTCTTTCAAAAATTGGAACACCAATATTGTTTTCTTCAAGCAACTTGGTCATGATGTCGATCTTCTTTCTGAAACAATATTTCTCATAATGAGAACCTCTGCAATAACCACACTTTGGTTTCTCTCTCTTTCTCTTCATATTCTTGGCTTTCGAATCCTCATTAATAGAACTTGTGTTTTCTTTATCTGAATGCTTGTTCTCCTTCATCTTTTGCTTTCCTTTGGCTTTATCATTTATGAAATTCGTGGATCAATGAGTAGCAACCACATATTCCTTTGAAGAACTCAAAGATACCATTTGAAAAATATTATCTTGCTTTTTGGTGAGTGAATCTATGAATGCATCCAAGGAGGGCATCCTCCAATGTTGAACAAGAAGCTTTGTAGCATGGAATGTAGATACAAATACTGAGTATTCAGGACCCAGTTTGGAAAGAATGGAAAGTATTAGTTGCTCCTCTTTCTTCTCAATGCTACACTTTTTGAGTTGAAGCAGTAGGTTCTTGAACTTTGATATAAATTCTTCCATGCTTTCGAAACTGTTTGGAATCAATGAGATCAACTCATTCTCCAATAGATGACCTCTCATCTCATCTTGCTTCCCAAGCAATGACTCAAGATTGAGCCATACTTCACTTGGTGTAGAATAATTTTCAATTTGGAATATGAGATCTCAAGAGACAGGGATACAAAGCAAACCATAAGCCTCATCAATCCTACTGAACCACTTAGCTTTTTGGGAAACAAAATTTGGCTCAGGTTCAAGCCCCTTGGTGACTCTGTAAAGACCCTTAATTTGAATATGGATGATCATGTGGCCCTTCCATTCAAAGTAGTTGAAGGGTGTAATAATCATGGCTTGATTTAGATCCATACCGTGCACTCTTGTTGATAACAATGACCTGCAAAAAACACTCAAGAAAGAATTGGAAAATTGCTCTAAATTAGACTAGCTTTGATACCATGTAAAATTTGGATTGCACAACATCACAACAAAATGTTTTAAGTCATGTGAAAATCCAACCTATATATAGATTCAATAACAACCTCACTTAGAATATTTCAAGAGACAACATAAAAATATGAGAAGAAGAATATTGAGACAAAACTAGAGAAACCTCTCTAGAGCGTTATTTCCATTGTGATTATTGAGAAAAATCCAGTACAATATATAGGCATCCCATGGAGGTAATTCAAATAGCCCAAGAAATATGATTATCTCACAAAATGGTAGGCTTATATTGGACCAATTCACTCATCAATGACATAAGGCCAAGTGTAATCCCTAAATTGTGCCATAAGGAGGTTTAATGAACACGAGGGACCAAAGGTGGTGTCATAATGAGGTTCAATGAATCATAGGGACCAAAGGTAGGTTAGGATATTCAAATAGGTGTGAACACATCCATCAGGAGGGCACATGAGGTGAGTAGTTCGCTAAGTAGTGGCCATTAATACACAGGTTTGACCAGATCATCAAGAGGGTGCACTCCAACTCCTTAAAACTGGGAAATGCAGTAAATACCTCATAAATGAAGTATAGAGGGGCAGATTAACTCCCTAAATGAAGGAAAGGAATCCAAAAGTGGGCAAACAAGGTTTCATGGATGTATAACTAGTCTAAGTGGTCCAAAATACTAGAGAATGCACTAGGAGGCCAAATAACACTAGGTAGAACAACATGAAGGTCCATGGCATACATATGATGGGAATATTTTTTTAACAAAATTTAAGCACCCCTTTACCTTAAAACAACTAGTGATCAAATCACCTAGATCTCTGGTCCCTAAGATGCACATAACAAGGCTGATATTGCATAAAATGTCTTACCATTGAGAGAAAAATATCAACTTCACTGAGATTTGCATTTCAAAAACATATGACTTTTTGGTAGTTTCATCAAATTTGTTTTTTGAACTAAGCACTATATTATCACTATTTAATTTAACACACCTAGATTAAGCATTATGAGAAAACCATTAAAAGCATTAGCATAATTAAATTTGATTTCTCCTTAGCCACTCACTTTCATTAACCAAACAAAACAACACGGACTTAATGAAACTATATTTACTGCTAACTTTCACTAACCAAACACACCACTCTTATCAAAATAAATTTATTTATAATTTATTAAATAATTTTATAGTAATATTCTTGTTTTTTACTATATGTCAGCAACAAATAACTTTTCGACCTGCTTTGATACCTAGTTTTGCATAATGTATTTTCACTTTCTAGTTATGATGGAATCCGCTTTGTTTTTAAACAAAAGCCACGACGTGGCAATGTCACAACAGTTGCTAAAAGTGATTGCTATAAGACAAAATCTATGTAAAAATGATACTTTTTCTATTAGTGTTTTATAGGTATGTTAGACATATTAAATTATTGATACAAAATGTTGACCTATGACCAAATGAAAACACCAACAAATCGGGGCCTTACAAATCGGTAATCTCTTTATTTACCCACTTGTTATTATTTAAATCACTTGATGTTGTTTGATCGAGAAAATTAAACTTAAATTAAGAATTAATGTCTAAGGAGTAATAACAAAGGTTGACTTATTACGAGATGATAATAATGACAAATGAGATCCTCACGAATTAATAATCTCTTTATGTATCCACTTATTATTCATATCATTTGATGCAAGAAAACTATTTTAAGAGAAATAGTCAAAAGGCATATTTCTTTTTGTACTTGCATTATTCTTGTGTATGTAATTTTGTCATTGTATTAAAAGAATTGCCTATTGATTTTGGCACTTAACCTATACCTATCACACTTATATTTTTTGAGATATCTACACTATGCTATATTAGATTGAATTGAAATCAAACTAACTTTATATGATGTTAGCTAGTGTCTTAAATTTTGAATGTTGTTGATATGATATTTATAATAATAATAATAATAATTTAAATTTTAAACCATGATCTAATTACTAGACATCGAATGATCATAACTAGTAAACTGGTGTATGAAATTCTTGCAATATAAAGAACCAACATCAAACTTTAATACAAATTTATAAAAATAAACTTAATAATGAAAAATATTTATTAACATTGAAATTTGAAAAATGTTACTTGGATTATTGCTCCTAAAAGTTGGTCCCCTTTCCTCATACCCTTCCCCTCTCTTTATAGTTGTTGGTGGGGAAGGAATTCGAGGCTTAGGATGGTTGGGGAAGTTGGGGAGGTTGCCAAAATGAGCCCAACTGCCCCTAGTTAATCATCTTTTTTGTTTTTTTTTGTTTTAACTATTCTTAATGGCATTCGCGGGTTCATATGGAGCATCTCGCGAGTGACTCGCGGGTTTCCTTAAGGAAACTTGTGAATTCTGATAATACACGGGTTGTACAAGGCATACCCGTGAATAGAGCGTGAGTTGCTAAAGGAGAAGTCATGAATACATGATGAGTTCAAGAGAAAAAATGGTTGATGCTGGAGTGAACAAGATGTATCAAGGATCCAATTCATCAATAGAGTTATGGCTACTTCAATCCTCAATGTCCTTTTGTGTAAAGACATATTTGATGTCATTACTCGGACGAAGAAGTGTCATTTCACTATATAACATGCCCCGCTTCCCAATCTATGTTGTATCTGAATCGCTCAGGAGAGATCCAATCATAAAACAACAAATATGGTGTATCTAAATCCATGAGAAGAGATATAGAGCATTGATAACTTCCTTTTGTAAGCAAAATGGACAACTTTCCTTGTGCAAGTGATAAGGATCACTTTCCCCTTTGCTTCAAAAATGATTCCACCCTTGATAGGAACGACAAAATATTACTTGCGCAATTTGAGATTAATATTTTTTCCTTATAATCTACATTGAATCCAACTACATAGATAATTAATGCACTATGTTAGTTTTTATGTTCCACATCAAGCTTCTAATTTCATATTTTGTGAGACTTGTTATAGTTTTTTATGACTATTGGACAATATTTTTTTCACCCCTGTTCCAGTTACTTGCAACTCTGGAGTAATACTTACTTTATATTCTCATCTGTCAACTAAAATATGTCACTAATTGCAAGGAAGTTCAAGTTCCCCATATAGTCTTCTTTTACACCCCTTAAGAGTATTGATTTGATATATTCTTCATCCAACGTGTAGTTATGAGCTCTCTTGTAGCTTAGTTTCAATATTTTATTGTAATCTTCCAAGAACTCATTATCTCCTTTTACCGTTTGGAATATTTCATCCTTGGTGTCCCTAGCTTTGAAACAATCTTAATATTTTTTTAATGGAGATCTCCTCCATCCTAGCCCAATTTATGAAACTATTTCCTTCCAAACTCATGAAGCATCGTAAAATTGATTCCTTTACTGTTTAGGGAAAGATCTTGATCTTTTGAGAATGGTTTTAGAGAGAAAACTCGAAAATAAGAGTATATGAACCCTCAATAGTTACCCATGGAAACGAGGAAGAGTGGAAGGATTTATATTCTTCATCCATGTTTCCTTATCTTTTTCTTGAATTGGACATTACAATACTTCAAGTTGTTCCTCCTATTCTACCATGGTGTTTATGGATGGATATTTCTCTCTGTCTTAATTTCCTAGTTCAAAAAATGGATTTATGAAAATCCCTACAGAATGTGTTGCCCTTATTTAGTAAGTTCAACAAATTCTCCAATGATTTGTTCAGTGTTTGCAAGATTTTATTAAGCAGACTATTCAAAATACCATTGTCAATGTGATTTTCGACTAGTTTCTTTTCCAAATGCACCATCAACATGGATTTTTTTAAAGAAATCATCCATATATATATATATATATATATAGACACACACACACACACACACATATGTTGATGCATGCAATCTTAATTCCTATATTGCTTTAAAAAAACATATTGTCCTAATGATATTTTTAGAAACATCCATGACAATGGCACCAAAAAGTGTTGGGCCAAATAATTACAACAAGATATACTAAAATCCTCAACTTCACCTTAAATTGTCAACCTAGGGATGATGCAAAGTTATGAAGTGTTGTGCACTATGTATGCAAATTACATAAATCTAATATGATCTACAAATTATAACAAAAGTATGACAAGTCAAATGAACAACTTTAATCATGTTTCATTTGAAAGATGACAGTATTACGATCCATTCCCATATCCATATCTAGTGTGGCTTGTTGTGGGTGTTTAGCTATATTCCATACTTTTGAATCTGTTTTCTTAATTGATGTTCAACACTTTTTGATGTGAAACTTGTCCTTTTAGGAATAATTGAAGCTATCTTTGTGCGTGTGTAAAAACACCTAATTGGATTATACTTTGATACTAATGTGCAATTGTGATAGTTGTAACGTATCTCTACCATTCAAAACTTCCATGGTTACTTGTGATGTAAATGTTGTAGAGAAGGGCATCTCTTTATTACCATGTTAATATTTTATTATTTGTTTTGCTATCTAGTTGGATTTGATACCAATGGTGGAGGTAGCCTATCATCCATGATGTTTGNTATATATATATATATATATATATATATATATATATATATATATATGTATGCATTTTTGTATTTACAATCTTAGTTGTATTAGTCACATATCTAACAAATAATGAAACTCACTGAAACCAATGAAATATTTAAAGAATTAACAAAGTAAGTTGTAATTACAGGTTTCATGAATTCGATGGAGGAAGGTCTAGTTAGTCCTTTCGCTAGGTGAACCTGTGTTATTGACTCGGGACATTTTCTTGCATCAACATTTTGGCACGAGGAGGGGGGAGAACTCGGTAATCCGCATGGATCCATTCTTTATAAGAATGCATTAATTGCATGTAATGCCCTATCTTGTTTAGTTGTGGTTTATCTATAATCAATAATATGATCTCGATATTGTTATTGTCAAAATCCCAAATTTTCCGAAAAATTTAAAATTTTGAAAACACAGATAATATTCAATAATGTAGTCAACTAATTGTTTTAATTAGTTATATGTTAATGATTGTCATAATCTGAATTATCTACTTGATTATGTTTATCTTATAGAATAATTCTTTTTCAGTTTAATGACTTATTATTCTTTGCGACCATAAGGTGGAACTGTCTTGGTATTTTGGGGCTTACTTAGCTTTTGAGCTAACGCAGAAAGTTTACCTGCTCTTACAGATTTAAAGGTAAGAAAGATCCGGTGCTGCTTGTCAATATTCATAAAGCATACAGATATATGTTCGACGCAAAAACAATAGCTCAGTAAAAGAATATAAATGATGTTCAATTTCAAATGCTTTTATGAGGTAAAACCATTAAATCGTTATTCTTTTTAAAGACGCCATAGAAACGAGATTAAGTCCTAACATTATTGGTGACAGTTGCTTTCTCTCACTAGAATGTACTTTGTAGTTTTCATTGCGAACTAACCTCTTCGATGTTTATCAATGTTGCCAAAGTTGTCGTATGTAAATGCCTTAAAATTTATCCTTACACACAGGTTAAAGATAGCGGGGTTTTTACGTTAAGGGTCTATCTTAAATTGTGAACATAAACCATTTACGTCATGTCAAATTTTGGTTACTCCTTGTGATATGAAAGTAATACGCATTGATAAATGAGTTTTTTTGTACCATTATTCCAACTTCCAAAGCTTTGAAGTTTAAAGGAATTATATCATTATTACATACTGCTCTCAAAAAGGATTAAGTTAGTGTCGATGAACTAAGTTCTTTTATACTTAACTTACTTGGAAGATTTTGTCCAGTTATTGTTATTAATTCATTTAAAAGTTGCCTATTGACAAGCCTGATAAATACTATAAGGCATAACATTTTTGTTTGCAAACTTAATAGTTATACATAAATACTCCAATGCATAACTAGAATTAATCTCACAAGATGGGTATCTTATCATAAATAGGTTTTATGAATTCCTTTTATAATTATTAAAAGGCATAACCTTAATAGATTTATAATCGTCTGAATGAATGAATATCATGTTTGTATAAATGATGGGTCATAGTATCGACCACACCCTTGATAAGTTTTATGGCCTAACTTTTATATTAACGTTTCTTTTGTTTACCATACAACGTGCATGCTAGGTTGACTTTGGGAGTAAAGGTCATGGTGGAACTTCGAAATCACCATATGATTGGAATAATAGTCTTCTCGTTGGTTGCACGTCGAGACTATAGGGATTACCCACTGCATGCAAATAATTTTTTTGTGAACGTGGCATCATTGTAGCCAAGTGTTGAGTAGTTAAAAGGCATGGGTGAACCCTAAACTTGTTATTTTCTCCGTTGTTTTCGGCCTTCGGCCGATCTGCTACTGTGTTGGTTGCTCGCCCTGTCGCTCTGCAACTAGCTGCTGATAGTCTCCCAGCTTGCTTCTTTGTCCCTTGCACCTCGTGATCTTGCCCCGAACGCTCGATAGAGAAGAGCTGAAACAAAATTGCTCGCTGCTTGGGCTGGGTTGGTTGTTTTCCTCCGGGCTTTCACCTTTGTGGCTGGCTCACTTCAGTATACACCAGTTTGTAAAAGTCTCACTCATCTGTGGCCCAGTGGTGAGAGTCGTGGTTTTGCATCTCGAGAGTTGTTGGGTCTTAGGGTTTCGCAGCAAGGTGGACTTTTGGTTGAGACACAGTTGCGGCTCAAGCATATATACTTGCTTGGCTTGTCACTTCATCTCCTGGCCGTCGCTAGTCATTGCTGCGTTAGTAATCTCCATTTTTCCTGTGGCAGATGAAGGTTTTGTTCCTCTTCGCGTTGGTAGTTGCACTACTGCTTGTGGGTGGTTACGTTTCAGTGAAGTTTTAGGTAAGCATTATTAATGGTAACTTTGTTTCTTTACAGCTCTATTTCATTACATGTTTGCTCATATTAATGCAAGATTTTAACGATATCATGGGTCTTGTTACACAGGTGACGGCTTGTCCTTCTACGTGGTTGGTGCAAGGCTGGGACAAACGGTTGCTCACAGGTAAGCCTTCGATATCCCATGGTAGTTTGTCCTTGTTCCCTTCCTTATGGGATGTTTGATGGTTGGTCGCCGTGGTCTGCAAAACCCTCATGGTTTTGGTTTACTTGGGTTAACTTAGTTTGTTGTTCTTGTTAATGATAAACCCTTGCTTTATGCGGGACTTCCGGCTTAGGTCGTGACCCGTAAATTTTGATTTTTGTTCTAGTTTTTGTGTATAAAATGTATAAATGAAGGAAGGATGGTAAAGCCTTACTCTGTTCACTCTTGAAGCTGAGAGGCATTAGAAGGAGCTTAAACTCTTTCGTTTGATATCTCTGTTGTAAATTTTGATATAATAGGGTTTTACCCTAACTTGGCGATATGAAGATGTATTTTCTGTTTTTCCATAAATTATCTTTTATTTACAATATAATACTGCAATTTATTTTTGTTATTACTTATGTTGTATACTGGATTATTGAGCTCGATGAATCGAGCATGTCTATGTTCTGTTAGTTTACTTTCCTGCAAGCTATTACCTTTGAGTTTGCTCTGTAAGTTATGTTAATATTACCTGGTTAGGATGACTGTGTATTATTTTATAATAACTTACCTTAATTCTCTATGTTCTAATAAGATTGTAAATATTATTTTATATTGGTTAGCTTTCATAAAGAAAACAAGTAATTTAATGTTTTTGAGTTGTACTTATGTAACTGATAGTTACATCTTTAAAGTACAAAATTTGTATTTACTTGATATTTATTATAATGAGATAAGAATGTTATTTTACCTGCAAGTAATTATTGCTCCTATAATTATATATATTATCTTTATATTCAGTCTATTTATGAAGTATATAGATGGGAAAATATTTTATTGTTGTATTCTTATGCTCTCTATACTAATTAATTTATAAAGAAGTTCCTTCTGTATTCTATGCTACCCTATTTACATTATAACATTAGTGTTTACAAAATAAGAGAAATAACAAACTAACTATGTTCTTTCCTCTAAAAATATATTGTAGTGTTTGTTTAAATTCTATAAAAGACAGGTTAGTAGCTGTAGAACTTGTTTAAGTTTAGCTAGATAAAAATGAAAGAATTATTTACATTACCAGCCATAAATAAGATCTTAAACCAACTAGTTTTATCTTTAGAAATAAAACCAGGTTTATCTATCCTTACTCATAGTTTGGTTGCTAAAAATACAGTAGTTATTTATCCTAAACAGGAAAAGAAATAAACTGTAGAGTTTGAAAGGCATTTTTATTAATCCTAACACTACACATTTTAACTATTATATTCTTTTCCTTTGTTTTCAAAATAAATATAAAGATTACTGAAATAAATGTTGTATAGAGAACTGTTTTATCTACCAAAACATACTACTGTTAGTATAATGATATTGCTTCCTTTCCTTTTCTAATATTTTGACATTCACAGTCTAGGTCTAACACTACTCCATGTACAGAATCATATTTCTTCTGATATCAATAAAAGAAAACATTCTCATAATCAAACTAACATCTTATTTTATATTTACATCATACTTTCTTCATTTAAATACACCACTTGTGCTAGAGTACAATATGGATTACTCCAGATGGGGAAAAACACAGGTAGAATTTATTTTTCATCAAGAATAATTTCATTACTAAACAAGCTAAGATATTTTATCCTCTAAGTTTACATCACAACCTGAAAATGCATCATTCACTCATACACAGATATTAACACAGAAATTAGTAAATAGCAGAACCTGTTCTTCAAGCTGGTCGACAACAGCAATGGGAGGTCGTTCCTCCCTATCAACTCCTGGAGAGCGCTCAAACAACAACTCCTCAGGACCCCCGAGCCTGCTCTAGTCTCCCTGGCTGGAACTAGGTGAAGCAAATAACCAAGTACTAGTCCTGAGACTCAATACCAGTCCTGAACTCGTCAGTCAATTCTCTCAGCTAAGAAACTGTATTAGATCAAGTTCCTGCAGTTTATCCTTCAAAACACCTTCCTTACAGTTTCCCTTTTTCCCAATGAATTCCTTGAAGTGCATTCCACCTGAATGATTCTTCTCCTGGAAAATATCTGAGCAGCCTCAGCTCTCTACATTGAGCATTTTTAAAAGATTGCCTAGGTCTTTTTGGGTTAGTTGTCATTAATTGAGCCACCTTCTCTGATCCCACTTTCTTGGGGGATCATGACCTCAAATATAGGGAAGTTTCCACCGGCAACATAGGAAGTGTTTGAGGATGCTGCCACTTGTCCTTTTGCTCTCCACCTAGTTCCTTCCACCAGTTTGACCAGTAACACTCTTATTAATAGCTCTCCCAAGCTGTTGTCTCCATTTGTTATTTATTAAAAATAAAATATTCAGAATTACATTCCACATCTTTTGACTCTGCTGAGTCATCAGTTTCAACTTAGCATTAAATTTAACATAATGTCTTAGGAATCAAATTTTTACAATAACATTATTTTACAAAATTGGGGTATGTGACATACACACCCCCTTAAAATATAACATCGTCCTCGATGTTATTTATTCTTCATCCTCCGAAGTCCCCTGGAACAGAATTGGATATTCTCCTCGCATCTTACTTTCCAATTCCCAAGTGGCTTCTTCAGGACTAAGGTGCTTCCATTGCACCTTCACCTACCCAATGGTGTGGTTCCAAAGTGTAATTTCCCTCCTCCCGAGGATACAGTCCGGTTCCACCATAAATTCTCCTTTTGGTTCCACCTGTACAACATTCCAATCAACCACATGAGTAGCATCATGAACATATTTCTTTAAAACAGAAATGTGAAAAACATTATGTACTCTCAAGTTACGTGGTAATGCTAGTTGGTAAGCTACTTGACCAATCCTAGACAAAATTTCAAACGGACCACAGTAACGAGGTGCCAACTTTGCGCAGCTCCCCAGTCTTAGAGAGCTCTTCTTGGGCCTTACCTTGATGAACACATGTTCACCTCCTTGGAACTGGTTTGGAGTTCTTTTCAAGTCTGCATGACTTTTCTGCCGATCCTATGCCACCTTCAGATTTCCCTGCACTTGCTTCACAATTTCCTCCATTTCTTTCAACAATTATGGACCTGACACCAATCTATCTACTGTATTATTCCAAGAGATAAGAGTGTTACATTTTTGTCCATATAAAATTTCAAATGGACTAAATTTAGCTGATGACTGATAGTTATTATTATACGCAAACTCTACTAGATGTAAATAGTCCTCCCCCTTACCTGGCTGATCTTTCACATACATTCTCAATAAATCTTCCAGTACCTGGTTTACTCTTTCAGTTTGTCCATCTGTTTGAGGATGGAAGGAAGTATTGAACTTCAATGTTGTATTTAATCCTCTAAATAAGGACTTCCAAAAGTTTCCTGTAAACTTAGGATCTCTGTGTGAGATTACAACTTTTGGTACTCCATGTAATCGAAAAATCTGCTTTAGAAAGATATCAGCTATATTGGTAGCCTTGTAAGTAGTTTTAACAGGTATAAAATGAGCTGCCTTGCTTAACTTATCAACCACTACCATAATAGAGTCATTCCGATTTTGATTTCTAGGCAGTCCAGTAGTAAAATCTAGGCTAATCACTTCCCATTTTCAGCTAGGAATAGGTAAAGGTTGTAGCAAACCAACTGGGTGTTGGTGTTCGGCTTTTACCTGTTGACATTCTAAACACCTTGCAATATACTCAGCTACTTCAGTTTTCATATTTGGCCAAAAATACTCTTTTCTTAGCGTGGTTATAGTCTTTTGATGACCTGGGTGACTTGAATATGGTGCTTTATGGACTTCATCCAGAATTAACAACTTAACCCTAGGTATATTAGGTACATACAGTTTATCTTTATATAGTAAAAATTCATTTTCATTTAAACTGTAACCTTTTATCAAGCTTTCTGTAGGCTCTTCCTTAGCTGTCATTTGCGATTTCTGATAAATTTCATCTTGTTTTACCCCTTCTTTAAGTTGTTCATTTAAGTCTGAAACGTAAGTGCTGATTGTTGTTGTGAAGTTCAGCTTTGCGTTTCTGCTTAATGCATCAGCCACCTTATTTTCCTTACCCTTTATATGCTGGATTTCAAAATCATACTCACTTAAGAAAGCTAACCACCTAGCTTGTCTAGCATTTAAATTAGGCAGATCTAGAAGATATTTCAATCCTTTATTATCAGTCATTAAAATAAATTTTCTGTCGATTAGGTGATGTTGCCACATTTTTAAGGCGTGTATTACAACTGCTAGTTCCAGATCATAAGTTGCATAATTCTTTTAGTGAATTTTTAACTTTCTAGACTCATAGGCAATGACATGCCCTTATTGAGTCAGAACACTGCCTAAGCCATCATTACAGGCATCAGTACACACTACAAATTCTTTATTAGGATCTGCTATTCTTAGAATAGGTGCACTAGTCAATAGAGTTTTTAATTTTTTAAAGCTTTCTTCACATTTCAGGTTCCAGTTAAATTTCTTTTCTTTCCTTTGCAAGGAAGTTATCGGATTTGCTATCCTTGAAAAGCCTTCAATAAAACTTTGGTAATAATCGGTAATTCCCATGAATGACCTAACATCCGTCACATCTTTACGAACCGGCCAATCTGCGATTGCCCGTATCTTTTCAGGATCTACAGAAGTTCCTTCCTTGGTCACTACATGACCTAAATACTGAATTTTATCCTTAAAGAAATCACATTTACTTAACTTTGCGAAGAGTTGATGTTCTCGCAACTCTTGCAAAACAATTTTTAGGTGTTCTTTATGTTCTTCTTCCGTTTTTGAGTAAATTAGGGCGTCGTCGATAAACACGACCACAAACTTATCTAAATATTTATGCATTATATTATTCATTAAACACATAAAGACAGTTGGGGCATTAGTAAGCTCGAATGGCATTACGACAAACTCGTAGTGTCCATATCTTGTTCTAAAGGCTGTCTTGAAGATATCTTCATCTTTAATCCTTACTTGATGATACCCTGACCTCAAATCTATCTTCGAAAACACTGTGGCTTCACGTAGTTGATCAAACAGATCATCTATATGGGGCAACAGATATCTATTTTTGATAGTCATCTTGTTTAGTTGACGATAGTCTATGCATAATCGCATCGTTTCGTCTTTCTTTTTAACAAAGATGATCGGTGCCCCCCAGGGAGACACACTAGGTCGAATGTACTTTTTATCAATTAACTCTTTTAATTGTGATTTTAACTCATTAAGTTCCAATATGTTCATTCGATAAGGAGCCTTTGAACTAGGTACCGCACCTGGTACTAGTTCAATGGTGAAATCCAATTCCCTCTTTGGAGGTAATCCTGGAATTTCTTCTGGGAATACGTTAGTATATTCTTTTAAAACAAGAATATTTTCTATTTTTAACTTACCTGTTTTAGTTTTACCTTCCTCATCTGTAATAGTTACTGCATAGGCTTTACATCCTTTTCTAACAGCTCTTTTAAGTTGTAAAGCAGAAATCTGCCTTATTATAGTTTTTTTAGGAATACCCTTAACCTTTACCGGTTGTTCATCACTATTTAAGCATGTAAAAGTTTTGTCATAACAGTTTAAAATTACCTTATGCTATTCTAACCAGTCCATACCAATTAGCAAATCATATGAGCCAAGTGGCAAAACATTAAGTTTAACTACAATTTAAAATTCATCCATAAGTAAAGCACATTCTTTCACAAAACAAGTTATTTTTCTTTTAGCCCCAGTGGCTAGTTGAACCAACCATGAATTCTCAAACTTATCGACATACAGCTTACATTTTTCCACTATCTGAGGTGCAATATAACTGAGACTAGCTCCTGGATCAATTAAAATGGTTACAGGGATTTGATTAATCATACCTTCTACTTCCACCATGGAAGTCTAATATTCAGCTTGGTGGTTATCCAAAACCGTGTTAATTCTGGGCATGCTCCTTGCTAGTTCCCCAACGGTCATCTCCTCCTGTACAGTATGAATATTGCTAACAGTCTTTTTCCGGTTTGGACAGACCGAGGCATAGTGCGGGCCATTACATTCCCAGGACTTAACAGGCTCTTTACGTTCAAAACTCTTGGTAAAATTCCATGGTTATTTGCAGTTTCATTGCCCTTAAAATTATTCGAATTGTTGGAGGTACTATTCCTATTTCCCTGGAAATTCTTGTTGTTAGAATAATTTTTGGTCTTATTATTCTTGAAATTTCTGTGAGGTACAAATTCCTTCTTCTTAAATTCAGGTTGATTGTTATTTTTCTTAGCCTTCCAATTGGCCAAGCCTTCTTTCTTCCGAATTTGCTCAAAACAAAAGTTAGCCTTCCTCATAGCTTCCTCCAAAGTCTTCGGGTTATCATATTCAATTCTATCTTTAATATGATACAGTAGACAACTAAGAAATTGCTATACTTTTGGTTTCTCGTCTACTAGGTAGGGTACATACCTAAGTAAACTTAAGAATTTTTTGTTCATATCCTTCATTGTCATGGAACCTAACTTCAATTCATAAAACTCTTTACCTCTTTCCTCATAATACTGCTTAGACGGAAATTTCTTTTTGAAATACCTTTTAAAGGTACTCCAATTAACTTCTTTCTCTCTTATACCCTTGACTCTCTTCAAGTCTTGCCACCATATGTCATCTTTTCCTGAGAGGTTATATATATCCATCCTTGCCTTTGATTGGTTACAATAATTATATATATGGAAGTACTTCTTCATCCTGGACAACCAGGACTCTGCTTCCTCCCCCTTCTCAGTCTCTCCATTAAACGTTGGTGGCTTTATCTTTTTGAACTCCCCTGAAATTTCCTCATATGGTTTGTATTTCTTCTTCTTGTCATACAAATCATCTTCACTACTGTCACTAGTAGTATGGTAACTTTGTCGTTCACCAAACCCTTCAGACGATGAAATACTTTCAGTTTTTGCAAGCTTCATCTTTTTGGATTTTCTTTGATGACTGACATCTTCAAATTCTGATCTTCTACTCCTTCCTTCAGTTTGGAACTTTTCTATTAAAATTTGGTTCAATTCTTCCTGATCCTTTAGGATCCTTTCATTCTCCTTCTTTACAGACTCCATTTCAGTTTTTAAATCTTTTACAATCTGCAACCACTCTGAGGAGTTGGCAATCACCTCTTCTAATGTAGGTTCTCTTGGCAAATTTCTTGTTTCTGTATCTGGAGACTCCTCCTGTGCATACTCTCCTAGCCTTTCCATACCTGCCTGTTAAACTTCAGAAAAAAAGAAATTTTATGTTCTTAACATAAAAGAAAATATATGTTAGCATATTATTTTTAATTTACTGTTCTATGAAAGCTAGTTGGGCTGCATCAAGTCCTAGTGTTTGAACCTTGTGCTCTGATACCACATGTCAAAATCCCAAATTTTCCGAAAAATTTAAAATTTTGAAAATACAGATAATATTCAATAATGCAGTCAGCTAATTGTTTTAATTAGTTATATGTTAATTATTTTCATAATCTGAATTATCTACTTGATTATGTTTATCTTATAGAATAATTCTTTTTCAGTTTAATGACTTATGTTTCTTTGCGACCATAAGGTGGAATTGTCTTGGTATTCTGGGGCTTACTTAGCTTTTGAGCTAACGCAGAAAGTTTACCTGCTCTTACAGATTTACAGGTAAGAAATATCCGGTGCTGCTTGTCAATATTCATAAAGCATACAAATATATGTTCGATGCAAAAATAATAGCTCAGTAAAAGAGTATAAATGTTGTTCAATTTCAAATGCTTTTATGAGGTAAACCCATTAAACCATTAAATCGTTATTCTTTTTAAAGACGCCATAGAAACGAGATTTAGTCCTAACAGTATTGGTGACAGTTGCTTTCTCTCACTAGAATGTTATTTGTATTTTTCATTGCGAACTAACCTCTTCAATGTTTATCAATGTTACCAAAGTCGTCGTATGTAAACGCCTTAAAATTTATCCTTACACACAGGTTAAAGATAGCGGGATTTTTACGTTAAGGGTCTATCTTAAATTATGAACATAAACCGTTTACGTCATGTCAAATTTTGGTTACTCCTTGTGATATGAAAGTAATACGCATTGATAAATGAGTTTTTTTGTACCATTATTCCAACTTCCAAAGCTTTGAAGTTTAAAGGAATTATATCATTATTACATACTGCTCTCAAAAAGGATTAAGTTAGTCTCGATGAACTAAGTTCTTTTATACTTAACTTACTTGGAAGATTTTGTCTAGTTATTGTTATTAATTCATTTAAAAGTTGCCTATTGAAAAACCTGATAAATACTATAAGGCTTACTATTTTTGTTTGCAAACTTAATAGTTATACATAAATACTCCAATGCATAACTAGAATTAATCTCACAAGATGGGTATCTGATCATAAATAGGTTTTATGAATTCCTTTTATAATTATTAAAAGGCATAACCTTAATAGATTTATAATCGTTTGAATGAATGAATATCATGTTTGTATAAATGATGGGTCGTAGTATCGACCACGCCCTTGATAAGTTTTATGGCCTAACTTTTATATTAACGTTTCTTTTGTTTACCATACAACGTGCATGCTAGGTTGAATTTGGGAGTAAAGGTCATGGTGGAACTTCAAAATCACCATATGATTGGAATAATAGTCTTCTCGTTGATTGCACACCGGGACTATAGGGATTACGCACTGCATGCAAATAATTTTTTTGTGAACGTGGCATCATCGTAGCCAAGTGTTGAGTAGTTAAAAGGCATGGGTGAACCCTAAACTTGTTATTTTCTTTGTTGTTTTCGGCCTCCGGCCGCTCTGCTACTGTGTTGGTTTCCCGCCCTGTCGCTCTGCAACTAGCTGCTGATAGTCTCCCAGCTTGCTTCTTTGTCCCTTGCACCTCGTGAGCTTGCCCCGAACGCTCGATAGAGAAGAGCTGAAACAAAATTGCTCGCTGCTTGGGCTGGGTTGGTTGTTTTCCTCCGGGCTTTCACCTTTGTGGCTGGCTCACTTCAGTATACACCAGTTTGTAAAAGTCTCACTCATCTGTGGCCCAGTGGTGAGAGTCGTGGTTTTGCATCTCGAGAGTTGTTGGGTCTTAGGGTTTCGCAGCAAGGTGGACTTTTGGTTGAGACACAGTTGTGGCTCAAGCATATATACTTGCTTGGCTTGTCACTTCATCTCCTGGCCGTTGCTGGTCATTGCTGCGTTAGTAATCTCCATTTTTCCTATGGCAGATGAAGGTTTTGTTCCTCTTCGCGTTGGTAGTTGCACTACTGCTTGTGGGTGGTTGCGTTTCAGTGAAGTTTTAGGTAAGCATTATTAATGGTAACTTTGTTTCTTTACAGCTCTGTTTCATTACATGTTTGTTCATATTAATATAAGATTTTAACGATATCGTGGGTCTTGTTACACAGGTGAGGGCTTGTCCTTCTGCGTGGTTGGTGCAAGGCTGGGACAACCGCTTGCTCACGGGTAAGCCTTGGATATCCCATGGCAGTTGGTCCTTGTTCCATTTCGTATGGGACATTTGATGGTTGGTCGTCGTGGTCTGCAAAACCCTCGTGGTTTTGGTTTACTTAGGTTAACTTAGTTCGTTGTTCGTGTTAATGATAAACCCTTGTTTTATGCGGGGCTTCCGGCTTAGGCCGTGGCCTGTAAATTTTGATTTTTGTTGTAGTTTTTGTGTATAAAATGTATAAATGAAGGAAGGCTGGTAAAGCCTTACTCTGTTAACTCTTGAATCCGAGAGGCATTAGAAGGAGCTTAAACTCTTTCGTTTGATATCTCTGTTGTAAATTTTGATATAATAGGGTTTTACCCTAACTTGGCGATATGAAGATGTATTTTCAGTTTTTCTTTAAATTATCTTTTATTTACAATATAATACTGTAATTTATTTTTGTTATTACTTATGTTGTATACTGGACTATTGATCTCGGTGAATCAAGCATGTCTATGTTCTGTTAGTTTACTTTCCTACAAGCTATTACCTTTGAGTTTGCTCTGTAAGTTATGTTAATATTACCTGTTTAGGATGACTGTGTATTATTTTATAATAACTTACCTTAATTCTCTCTGTTCTAATAAGATTGTAAATATTATTTTATATTGGTTAGATTTCAGAAAGAAAACAAGTAATTTAATGTTTTTGAGTTGTACTTATGTAACTGATAGTTACATCTTTAAAGTACAAAATTTGTATTTACTTGATATTTATTATAATGAGATAAGAATGTTATTTTACCTGCAAGTAATTATTGCTCCTATAATTATATATATTATCTTTATATTCAGTCTATTTATGAAGTATATAGATGGGAAAATATTTTATTGTTGTATTCTTATGCTCTCTATACTAATTAATTTATAAAGAAGTTCCTTATGTATTCTATGCTACCCTATTTATATTATAACATTAGTGTTTATAAAATAAGAGAAATAACAAACTAACTATGTTCTTTCCTCTAAAAATATATTGTAGTGTTTGTTTAAATTCTATAAAAGACAGGTTAGTAGCTGTAGAACTTGTTTAAGTTTAGCTAGATAAAAATGAAAGAATTATTTACATTACCAGCCATAAATAAGATCTTAAACCAACTAGTTTTATCTTTAGAAATAAATCCAGGTTTATCTATCCTTACTCACAGTTTGGTTACTATAAATACAGTAGTTATTTATCCTAAACAGAAAAAGAAATAAACTGTAGAGTTTGAAAGGCATTTTTATTAATCCTAACACTACAAATTTTAACTATTATATTCTTTTCCTTTGTTTTCAAAATAAATATAAAGATGACTGAAATAAATGCTGTATAGAGAACTGTTTTATCTACCAAAACATACTACTGTTAGTATAATGATATAGCTTCCTTTCCTTTTCTAATATTCTGACATTCACAGTCTAGGTCTAACACTACTCCATGTACAGAATAATATTTCTTCTGATATCAATAAAAGAAAACATTCTCATAATCAAACTAACATCTTATTTTATATTTACATCATACTTTCTTCATTTAAATACACCACCTGTGCTAGAGTACGATCTGGATTACTCCAGATGGGGAAAAACACAGGTAGGATTTATTTTTCATCAAGAATAATTTCATTACTAAAAAGGTTAAGATATTTTATCCTCTAAGTTTACATCATAACCTGAAAATGCATCATTCACTCATACACAGATATTAACACAGAAATTAGTAAATAGCAGAACCTGTTCTTAAAGCTGGTCAACAACAACAATGGGAGGTCGTTCCTCCCTACCAACTCCTGGAGAGCGCTCAAACAACGACTCCTCAGGACCCCCGAGCCTGCTCTGGTCTCCCTGGTTGGAACTAGGTGAAGCAAATAACCAAGTACTAGTCCCGAGACTCAATACCAGTCTTGAACCCGTCAGCCAATTCTCTCAGCTAAGAAGTTGTATTAGACCAAGTTCCTGCAGTTTATCCTTCAAAACACCTTCCTTACAGTTTCCCTTTTTCCTAATGAATTCCTTGAAGTGCATTCCACCTGAATGATTCTTCTCCTGGAAAATATCTGAGCAGCCTCAGCTCTCTACATTGGGCATTTTTAAAAGATTGCCTAGGTCTTTTTGGGTTAGTTGTCATCAATTGAGCCACCTGCTCTGATCCCACTTTCTTGGGGGATCATGACCCAAAATGTAGGGAAGTTTCCACGTGCAACATAGGAAGTGTTTGAGGATGTTGCCACTTGTCCTTTTGCTCTCCACCTAGTTCCTTCCACCAGTTTGACCAGTAACGCTCTTATTAACAGCTCTCCCAAGCTGTTGTCTCCACTTTTTATTTATTAAAAATAAAATGTTCAGAATTACATTCCACATCTTTTGACTCTGCTGAGTCATCAGTTTCAACTTAGCATTAAATTCAACATAATTTCTTAGGAATCAATTTAAAACAATAACATTATTTTACAAAATTGGGGTATGTGACAGTTATGAGTAATTTAGATTTGATTGGCATAGAATGTTTGTTGTATGGTGAAATATGAAACTTGAAGCTTGTATCAATATTTTTTTTAACAAAAAAACAGAGAATATATTGTATTGGATTAAAAGGGTTGTACTGAACCATGCCTACAAAAAGAAGAACCTGCTTCTTATACTGTTTTGTGAAGAGAAAACTAAGTTGTCTATGCTAAATACATTGTTCAAAAATATTCATTTGTGCCAAAAGAGACAGTTGACTCCCATCGACCATCCCCATAAGCTCACGCAAATCCCTGCTATTGTCATCAATCCTTGATTCATAGCATCCCATTTGATTAACCATGTATTTCACATCCGCTGCAATTACACTACCTTCCTTAACGCCCATGCTCATCAGCTCATACATCCAGTGCATATGTTGATTGATATCCTGCAAAGTTTCCTACAAATCATTTAAGGCAACATCCCTGCCATTATTTTCCATTGGGACCCGGTAAGTGAGGAGTTTCAGATGAGAAGAGAGGACAGGCTGAGCCGACTGGAGGGCATGCCGACCACTTTCAATTTCTTCAAGACAGAGAAGGCCAAAGGAGGACTAAACTTGGAATGTGTCCACCCTGAGCTCGAACTCCTCCTCCAAAACACAATAGGATGTAGGGTGCTGGAGAGTTGTCTTCCTTCTAAATCCATCCTCCATGACTCATGTGAACAATCTATTCAACAGACTAAAGGGTAGGTCATCTGGCCTTGCATTTATGTTCTTCACATGGGCTACATCACCACTTGTATGGAATGGTGGGTAGCTGTTCGTTGGAGACCAAGTATGTGGTCGGAAACGAGAAGGGTGAGCGAATGGGACACCCTTCCTATTGCTTGTTATTGATAGACCAAGGGACATAATAATTTTTTTTATCCTTTGTTATTGCTAATCCCATTTTCATCTTACTCCTTGATTAGCTAATTTTTTAGCTTCAGAGTTATTACCTCTGAGGATGTGATAATAGATATCTAGGAGATTTTCGGAGAGGTGACAAGCACAGTCATAAATTCTTCTAGTTTTAACAACACCCTGATTGTATCCTAGTCTCACTTTTTGGAGGACTTGTTTCATGTCTCCAAGAACTATGGCATTTGAAACATTGTGTTTCCTTGCCAAATCCATCCCAAAGAGAAGCACTGTCCACTCTGCTTCATTATTGGTTCTATGTCCTATTCCCCAAGCGTATGTCAAAACTATGTTCCCCTCGGGATCAAGAATAATCCCACCCGCACCTGCCTCCCCAGGGTTTCCTTTCGAGGCATCATCAAAGAAAAGGATAGCTATATTTTGCCTCAGCTTCCATTGTTGGAAATCTTCTGTACTTTTCCTAATTTCCCAATAGTGTAGTTCGAGGGAAGTTTTGGTTTGAAGAGAGCTCTGACTTAGGATATATTGACACTAGTTGACTTCTTCGGGACTAAGATCCTCAGAGTGAGGGAAAGAGACCTATTTTGAGACCAGCTTTTTATGAATCATATTTATGGCTTTGATGGATGCTTGCTGAGGGTCTGCCTTCTTGTCATAAAAATTAATCATATTTTTAGCAAGCTAGATTTGCCAACAAGTGTTTTTTGGCACTATATTCCAAATCATGAGGAGAGTATTATTCTTCCCTATCTGTCCTAGATAAAAGCTCCTCCAATTTGTGATCAGATGTAATATGTTGTCCGGGAGAGAGAAACTCCTTCCTATAGGACCTATGGTTTGAGTCCAAACTTGAATAATGAAAAGGAATTTGAGAAAAATATGTGTGGATGATTCTTCTTAAGAAAGACATAGAGAACATATAGAGGGTCCTTGAAATCCCCTTTTTCTTAAATTATATGTTGTTAAGAGCTTATTTTTTGCCAAGATCCAAAATAAAGTATTAATCTTGGGGATGTTGTCGAAGTTCCAAAATTTCCCCCACAATATTTTCTGGTTTCTTCCCATGTTTCTTGTCAGATACTAATACCCTTCTTTGACTGTATATATAAGCCTGTCTTACCCCAGCCTCTGGAATCTCGAATTCTAATACTGAGGCGGGGGGATTTCATGGATATGGGAAGAGAATATAGCATAGTCGTTCTAGAGGTGAGGAGGGGGTTGTAAAGTTTTCCAACCGACCCAATCCCCGTCGTTATTCTAGTTCACAATATCTTTAAGCTCAATTATATTGTGATTTTGCATCCAGCTTCGAAGATTGTGGAGCTTGACGTTTGAGGCCAGGGGAGGGCATCCCAAAATAGAATCTGACCAAATATATATTTTGCAACCATTCCCTAGAATCTAGAACAAATTGTCTTTAATTAGGGAAATTTTTTTTGTTGCAAAGGTTCCATATGGAGGTTCCTTTACCTACCAAAGGAGAGTCTAAGAAATTGGATCTTGTTTTCTTGATATATGTTTTCCTTATAACCTCCTTCCACTAGTAATCACCCTCCAAACCAATTTCGCTCCCAAAGAATTGTTCATTAATCCTGGATCCATGATTCCCAATCCTCCATTGTTCTTATCCTCCAAGACAGTGTCTTTAATTTACCAAATTGATTTTTTTTCCCTGCGTCTTCCCACCCTGCCAAAGAAAATTCCTGATCTCAATGCTTAGGATGTTGACTATTGATTTAGGAGCGAGGAAGAACGCACAAGAGAAAATAGGATATGAAGCTAAAATGGATTTAATGAGAACAATATTACCAGCTAGATTGAGCCACATTGAACCCCATGCCTAAATTTTGTTTTTCAGTTTTTGGATCATGGGGCTCCAAGCCGAGGCCGTGCAGGTACTTTTGACAATAGGGACTCCGACATAAATGAAGGAAGTCCACTGTAGATTAACCTTGATTCCGAATATGCCGACTATTTCTCAAAGAGTGATGGGGTTGTTGTTACATCCATACAACCAAGACTTAGAGGAATTGACCTGACTTCCATAAACTTTGAGAAAAAGATCAAGTGGGTGTTTGAACCATCTAGCTATTTGAGTCGATGCACTACCCATTAGAACAGTGTCATCGACAAATTGAGCGTGATTGATAGGTTGGAAACCTCTAGCATAGTTGATACCTGGTATGTTTCCTTCATTCTTCAATCTGTCGAGTCTTCTGTTGAGGCAGTATGCCACAAGGATATAAAGGAAGGGGGTCATTGGACAACCTTGTTGAATTCCTCTTTGCACTTTAAAAAAGGAAGTTGGTTGTCCACTGACCAGAGGAGCGATCCAGGGTTTTCTTACATAGGCTTTGACCCATCTTATAAGTTGGGAGGGAAACCATAGATGTACATAACTTGAAAAATATAAGAGTGTCTTATTCTGTCAAAAGCATTTGCAGGATCTAATTTAATTTCCATACCTGCTTCTTTACAGCTATGACTTGAGTGAATAACTTCTTACACCGACATTATATTGTCGTATATCTACCTTCCAGTAATGAAACCTCCTTTATTTTCAGATATAAGATGCGAGATTACATTTTTTATTATGTTACGGATGACTTTGGAGAGAATTTTATAAGAGGAATTGTAGAGAGAAATTGGTGTGTACCTTTAAATGGATGCTAGATTATTTTATTTAGGAATTAAAGCTAGGAAGGTATAATTTGTTGCTCCTCCTATCTTATCCTTGGATTGAGTCCAAATCAACATTCTTAATAAATCTTTTTTATAATATGCCAACAACTCTTATAAAAACTAATAGGGAACCCATCTCGACCAGGAGCATTATCTGGATGCAAGGACCAAAATGCTGAACGAACCTCACCAAAGGAGAAAGGTTGGACGAGAATATCAAGTTTTTCCCTTATTAATTTAAATATTCCATTACTTAGGTCAGTCATTTCCTCCTAGGAGACATCCTCCTCATTAACATAAAGGTCTTCGAAATGCTCTTTAATCTCCCTTCTTATTTGCTCGGACTCTATTAATTTTTCCCCATTCTCTTTAGTTAACTCCTTTATTGTGTTCTTCTTGTTTCTCTCTTTGCATTGATAATGAAATAATTTAGTGTTGTGATCTCCCCGTTTCAACCATAAGCATATGGATTTTAAGCGCAATTCAGCCTCTTCCCTTCATTGAATAACTAAATTTTTTCTTTCCACCTCTTTTTCTTTCAACAACATTTCTTTGGTTATTTCATCTTGCTTCATTTGTTCTTGTATATCTCAATGGTTTTTATTAAGGAGGCTTTTTCTTTTTCAGGATTGTAATTGTGGATTGCTAACCAATTTTTAAGCAATTTTTTGTGATTTATTAACTTTTGTTCCCAAATGAAACTAGGGGAACCCTGAATGAACTTCTGCCACGCTTGGAAAACAATAATTTAAAAAAAAAACAGGATCTAAGATCCAAGTTGGGGAAAACTTAAAGGGGAGAGGCCCCCGAATTCCCATTGGTTCTAAGAAAAAAGAAAGGGGCCTATGATTTGAAACCACAGAGGTAAGGAGTTGAGTTGTAGGCAAAAAAGGTTTATCCAGAAAAAAAGAGCTCACCAAAATTATGTCCAACCGAGCGTCAATGTGACCTGGACCGATGCGTTTGTTTCTCCAAGTGTATTTTCCTCTCTTGGGTTTGATGTCAACAAGATGTAAGACACTCATTATATCTTCTAATCTATTCCCGAAGAGATCTATGAATTTAGATCCTCCATTTTTTTCATCTCAAGAGATGGTTGTGTTGAAGTACCCAACGATGATGCATGGGATATGCATCTCGCCGAATCTTTGTTGTTCTAATTGAGTCCAAAACTCTTCTTTACTCCCGTGTGTTGTAGGCCCATACACATTTCCGATCCAAAAATTCTCCGAAGTTTCAAGCCTCTCTAGCTCAACAAACAACCAATGACGATTTTCAATTGCATAGATAAACTTAAATAAGTTTGAATCCCACCAAGTTAACATACCTCCTGAAGCTCCCTGGGCACTTACTGCTTTACATTCATATTTCTTCAATATTTTCTTGATGGCATCCAAACTTCCTTCTTCTTGAATTTTTGTATCCTGTATTGCCAAGATGGAAATTTCTTCAGAATGTTTAATTCTTTTAATTGCTTCGATCTTTTTTTTCCTCCTAATCCTCTATAGTTCCAGGAGATATATTCGTTATTTCCTGGTTATTTGCGGTAGTACTCTATCCTTTTTACCTTCCACCTGTTCTCCAACTTGTTTTTTTTCTGATAAGAAGTTCTTCACCAAATTATCTAAACTCAATTGCTTCCATGCCGCTTTTTCTTGGGTTGTTTCTGTCTCTCTGTGGAATTTATTGGGTTTCGTTCCTTTTTTTATTAAAGGTTATACTTCTTCTTCTTTACTTTCTGATGTATCTTCCATATGTACATTTTCTCTCGTTCTAGTTACTGATACCCCAGAGTTTTGAGATGATTTCGTCCTTACTTCAACATAAGCTTGATGTGGAAGAATGGGTTTGTAGCTCGCTTCTTTCCCTATTTCTATTAAGACTGGTTCGTTCTCCTTAGTTTCTTTGTGGTTGAATTCCTTATCCACCAATGTTATATCGGGTTGTTCTGTACCTTCTGTAGAGAGAACTTTAAATCTATTCTATGCAGCTTTCCTTTTTGCTGGGGTATTTGCGTGGCTGGTATTTACTTTATTCCCTTTTTTCCTGCAAACTTCATTCCACTCTTCTCTTTGGATCTCTCCTTCTTCTTGTCGGGATTTCTTTTCACAAGATTTTGTAAAATGTCCATATTCATGAAAAACCTTACACTTGAATGGTATCTGTTCATAATCGAATGTTTGAAGGTGATTCCATCCTCCCATGGATAAATTTATTGCTTATCGAAGACCTTTTTCCAGATCTACTTCTACACATATGAGAGCGCGGGAGAACATGGGTGGCTTGGGCTCATATTTATCAATGTATTTCCCTAACGAGTTTTCGATAGCTTTAAGGTCCTCATCATTCCAGCAGTGGAGCGGGAGATGCGACAGCTTGACCCATACCAGAACGGAGGAGGGGATATCCTTTTATGGGTCAAAGGATAAATCCCATTTGTTAAGGTACATACCTCTTGGGCCCATGAAATACGAGCCATTCCTTAAGATTAAATCTTGATCTTCTCTTTTCTTCAAGCCTCACCCACAAAAAATTTGCTCGACTTCTCCTTTAATCAGGGGTCTCCATTTTTTGTTGAGCCAAATTTCAATAGATCAGGGAGAGGGATAAAACCCAATAAAATGGCCAACCAAACCTCTTTCATGTAGAGCGACAGCTTTGAACTTGGACACCAAGGAGTACAGCTTCACATCTGACACTTCAACCCTTTTGACAAATATGGAATCGCCTAGAGGAGTCTTGCTTGGACATTGAGATGCTACAATCCTTCGAAATCCTTCCTCTAGGAAGGATTGACGGTCATCCAACATTGGATCAAGGGGATCCATGAATGGGAGAGCAGAAAACTGCAAGTAGAGGCAGGCGCTCAACGAAACCCAAGCGAAACCCTAGATGCAAAAAGCTTGTATCAATATTTACTATGACTTGATGTGTCTAATTGGATGGGGAATTTGTGATGATTTAGAGTTGTTGTATCCGTAGATTGATTGTGTGTGAATGATTCGTAACCGTGATGATTTATTAGTACCTATATACTTGTACAAGATATGGTAGGTAGGATATGATCATATATATTTCCAATGGGATACAGTATGATAAATAGAAATGGGCACCAATTCATGAGGCACAAAGAATTGTGTAACCACATCTACATTGAAAGATTATGGGATCCTAACCATATTCACCTAACTTACATGTTATGATATGTTTATATAATTATGAAGAAACATGTATATATGTTCACTAAAAATGGTGTTATAGGATTGGTCACCTAAGCATGAAGCATATACAAGCATGGATCATTTGGGAATAATTATAGGATGGGAGTAGGGAAGGAAATTGGAATAATTCTAGCTCATGCACGGGTATATTTGGGTATGATTTTTTTTCCCCTGGAAAAAATCTTAATTTTATTTCTGGATAAGAACAAAATTACATTTGGAGCAAAGTCATCGCAAGCCATCGCTAACCATGAATTTGTATTGTTTACAAAAGAGCAGCAATAAAAGTCCACAATAGTGTCCATATAGCGCCTGTATATCATTAGTCTGTATATCAAACTTCAAAAAAACCAAATATATTGTATGAGTTATAGTGTTGTTGTATCTATATACAAAATTAAAAAAAAAAAACAGGAAGCTCAATCTACTCTATTGCGTAACGAGACCATGAAAAAAGATGTCGATAAAATTTTAGTGTAGCAGAGCTAATCCATCAATGAACGGGCGATGAAAATTTCTGTAGATCTAACCCTGCGAATGTTCCTCAACCTACAAGGAACTTAATGGAAACTACGTGCCTTCCTTGGAAAGACGATCGACCAGTCGATTGCATTTCCTGTAAACATGAGAAAAGGAAATGCTATCAAACCGTTGTTTCAAATCCAATGCATCAACAAGGATAGGATGAAGCTACATAATAAAATATTTTTTTATTTCTTTCATCTAGTCGATAATGATCAATGAATCCTCGGAAACCTGCAAATGAGTACAATCCTGTTCCAGAGCGAAGAGAATAATATCCTTGATGTATCGAAGCTCCGCATAGTTATTAGAACCAACCCCTAAACCAATAGAAAACGAGAACAAGTGGTCTTCAAACAAATAAAGAGTTGCCCCCCCCCCCCCCCCACAATTCACAAGACGACCCTGTGAAGCCCCATCAATAAAACCCCACGGCCGACCCCTATCAATCACTTCAGGATGAATTATTCTGATATCCCTCGACCTCCCATTCATAGGATAGAAACCCATAATAGCTACACAGTTAGCTGCAACGACATCTGGATGAGTGGATTTGTGCTGGAAAATAAGTGCATTCCATGCAAGCCATATGCCTGATGAAACAATAACCAGCAAAGCCCTATATTTTGTATGGCGAGCCTCATGATACCAATGGGAAAAAGCATCCCCCAAGGAGTCACCCTTCCAGGTACCAAGACCTCAGACGTTGCGCAAAATGAAGTCCGATAAATGTTGAACAAAGATGCAACCCATAAAAAGATGACCTACAGTTTCACATGAACCCGAGCATAAGACACAACGTCGAGGTCCAACCCAACCCCTGGCCTGTAGCACTTCCCAAGTAGGAACCTTATGTTCCAAGATATCCCAAAACAAGAGTTTGGTATTCATCGGGCATCGTAACTTCCACAATCACGCCCACCACCAGCTGATCTCCTGATTAAATCGATCCAAGTTAGCCTGTATATAACCCGCCTTTGGAGAATAGGCCCCCGATAGGTGAAAGTCCCATATCAGAACATCCTCCCCATCAGATATCCACACATGAGCTTTTCTTAGCCCGAGAATGTATCTATTCCAACATTCCCAATGTTCCACCCCTAATTCAAGACTCACACCCCCCAACCATCCCTGATGCCAAATAGAGGTGGAGACCAGATCCACCACCTGAGAGAGAAAATGAACACCACGCGCAGCCAAAGCAAAAATAGTCACCACCTAAAAAATGTGGGCTCTCCCACTCCCAACCCATGGATCCATTCCCAGACGCACATTTCAACCATCCCCAACTTTCCAAGCCAACCCATTTCCCACCAGGTCAAATGCTTTGATCATCACCTTCCAGATGATAGACACGCCCCCCACCAATTTGTTCTCTAGACGAATGCACTCATAGATTGTAAGAGGTGCAATATATTTTTGTATCACAACCTGGGTCCATATACGTGTAGAAGATAGAATTCTCCACGAGACTTTGACCACCAATGCAGTAGAGAACAATTGAATATTTTTTAACCCCCATCCCCCCAAGTCCTTGGGCAAAGCGATACGATCCCATCTAACCCAAACCAAAGAGTGTTGTTCCTTATTACCTCTCCAAAGGTAAGCAAAGCAAAACTTCTTGATCTTTTCCAAAATCCCCTTCAGAATCCAAGAGAGAGACACCCAATATATTGGAATTGCTTCTAGTACGCTTTTAACAAGAACAAGTCTGTCAGTCCGTGATAGCCACCAATGACTCCATCCCTTGATACGTTTCTAAATCTTTGCAATGAGCAACATCCAATCACCCTTCTGGTAAGCGTTGGGTTTTAACTGGAAACCCAAATACTTCAAGCCTAAATCTAAATCCTCGACCTAGAAAGGAAGCTTGCTCACCAGATAGTGAATCTCCTCCCCCCCATATTTGATACGGAGATAGTCGACTTCTGCACATTAATCTCCATGCATGTTGTCACTTGTAATAACCCCATCCCATCACAAAGCTTATCAACATATCTATGAGAACCATCACATAATATAAGAATATCATCTACAAATAGTAGATGGGATATAAAGAGTGCATCAGATATAGGGACCCCTTTGAACCCTTCCCTCCTTTTTGAATGATCAATAAACCGACTCAGCCCTTCGACCACAAGCAAGAACAAAACAGGATATAAGGGGAAGCCCTATCTCAGACCTCCTCCTACATGAAAAAAGGGCTTGCATAACCATTGATTAACACCGCAAAAGAGACATAAGTAATGCATGCCATAATCCACCTAATAAATTCAATACCAAAACCCAGGTGAGTGAGTAATATGCTCAAATATAACCGGTAAACCTGATCATATGATCTGGATAAGTCAATTTTAATAATAGCCCCCTTCAGTTTCCTAGTTTTCATACTGTGCAATCCCTCCTGAGCCACCCCAATAGCTTCATGGATCTGTCGACCCTCTAGAAAACCAAATTGTTCCCCTGATACACCCAAAGAAAGGACTGCCTTAATCTGCCTTGCTATAGTCTTTAAGATGATTTTGTAGATATAATTGCATAGGGAAATCAACCTATACTTATCCAAGAATGTAGCATTAAAAGGTTTGTGGATGCATCTAGATAGTCTGGACTCATTAATCACCCAGTGAAGATCAATCCCCAAGGTCTCATAACACCCAAGAAAAAATTCAATCGTCCATCCATTAGGTCCTGGGCTCTTATCTTTCTAAAAAGAGTGAAGAACTTACAACATCTCTTTCTCACTTACTTCCAGCATAAGCCTCCGATTATCCGCCTGATCCACAAAACTAGGGAATAATTGTGCAATCTGTACCACCTCAACAATGTTTTACCCAGGCCTTTCCCTAAAAATATTTTCAAAATGTTGGACCCCCACCTTAGCCAATGCATCAAATGAAGTAACATACTCCCCCATGGAGTTTTGTAAACCCCAAATCGTATTTGATATCTTTCTCCCTTTTGCATAAGCCCAGAAGAATTTGGTATCCTCTTCACCACACTGCAGCCAAAGAGCCCAACTCTTCAATCTCCATGCTCTTCCCTATCCCCAAGGATTTTTCTCCTACGCCCTTCCAGCAAAATAACTTCCTCCTTGATAACATTCAAACCAAAACCAAAACCACCCCCCACCCCATATAGGATTGTGCTAAGTCTCCTCTCACAATCTCATAAATCAGCCTCTTCCCTCTCCCGCTTGCCCTTTCCCAAAGCACAGTGGCTTTCTTTACTCTGCATAAAATGTTTCCCAACAAATCTATCCCTCTCCAAAACAGAAGGAACCCACTCCGCACGAACCAATTCCCTAAAAGAATTGTCATCCAGCCAACGAGGATTGAACCTAAAAGGGCTGGGAGGCTTTCCCCCTCCCCCGCTAAACTCCAGCATAATCGGGAAGTGATCAGAATCACCCCCATTTACAACCCATTGGCGGATTAATTCCATCGAGTCCATAAAACCCTCCGACACCAAGAATTGATCCAGTCTCTTAGCCACCCTATCCTCCTCAATCCTTCGATCTCTCCATGTAGGAGAAGTTTTGACAAGGTTAATGTCCAGCCACTACTTTTGAACCATACCATTCAATAAATAGTTATATAAGACATCACGCACCACCCACAGACCCCAACCTACCTTCGCCCCTAGATAAAAATTTAGATCCCCTCCCAATATAAGCTCATGACCATCCAACAGGGGTTATTGAAAAACCTATCCTGATATGGCCCATAGATGTTCAAGATCATAACCACCTGACCCAATTCTGGAATAAACAGCTCCACCCCCAAACCAAAACAATACCCCAGATATTCTCACATCCACAAACCTGAGACCGCCATCCCAAGGCCAATCCCCCTAAATGCCCATCAGCATCAATAGAAGCAAAATCCCAATCTGGAAGCAAAGATTTCAGAGCTCCCACCACCAAATCTGAGTTACCCATAGTTTCTTGTAGCAATAAAACGTCAGGCGCCAAGACATCAACCAGACGCTTAAGAGATGATTTTTTAGAGGGGCTCATCAACCCACCATAGTTAAAGGATAAAAGTTTCATGGAAAACCCCCCTCCAGAGCATTCTTTGTTCTAAGTGCCCAGTGAATAGACGACTGTCTGTCGCATGAACCTCCCTCCTAGCTCGATCTTGAGCTACAGAAAGATGATATTTTCGACCCCACCCCCGTGAAGAGACCACCGAATTATCCAGGAAAGAGGGCACCCCCCTCAGAAAATATGCCTAGTATATCTCCCTATTGCGCAAATTGGAGAGAATGTTACACCCTTTCGATGAACAAGATTCCAATGACATCAGAGAAGGGGNTTCCCATGTAAAGAACACTCCATTGAGTTGACACTCTACCCCCCTCCAGGAGGATCAACGCCTCCTCCCTGAGCATCACCCCCCAACAAACCCCCTCCAAGAGCCCCATCTTGCACCCCACCCTCATCAAGATCCACAGAACCCACATTAGAACATGAAACAAACGGAGGAATAGTAGAAGTCATACCAGATGGTGAGGAGGTCCCCGCAGGTTGAAAATGAGGAGGAGACACCCACAGACCCTGCACAATCGTCGTCATCTCCACCCTGGGTTCAGTTGACACCGCCACCGAAGGAATATGCACCCTAGGCCCCAGCTCCACCCCACCTAAATAAGGCCCCACCTCATCCCCCTCAGTCGAGAAATCACCACGTCTCTTCCCCTTAAAAGTAGGGGTCTATGCATAAACCAAGTGTCCATATGCGTGATACCTATGGAATAAAAAAGTAACACCCTCGTAATCTAGAGGTTGATAGAAAGGACTATAAGGAGTTTCAATCCTTAGCTCTGCCATCAATCCCTTCTTAAGGTCCAGACGAACCATAATCCATGCCACAGTCCACCTCCCCGTCTGCATGAAGGAAAAGCCAGCCTTCACAAATTCCCTAGGAAAATTCCCCACCTTTTTGAAACGCCCCTCTGTCCAATATTCCATCGAAAAACCAGGGAGTCGAACCTACATGAGCTCCTTCTCGACCACTTCTTTCTTGGCATCAAAAAGAGGAGTCCACATCTTTAGACAAACATGAATACCCGCCATGCACCAAAAATTCTACAACACCCAATCCACATCCTTTTTTGTCGCAAAACCAAAGGAAAACCATCCCCACGACAGATTTGTAATACTTGGAATAGTCGAGATATGACTGCCCCATGAATCAGTCGCCCAAGAAATGAAGAAAGGAAGGACAAAGCCCCTCCCACGAGCATGACCAACCACTGCGAGTTCAGAGAATTCCAGCACCCAGTCCATCTGTACGTCCGTACCAAATACGAGTCTATCCTCCTGAGGCTGCAACCTAAGGCACTTCGATGTTGCCTTACCAATCTTTTGCCTTCCCACAAAAGAGGGCATATACTTAGAAATAGGGATTGTTTGCGGCAAATAGGAAGATGTGCCGACACCACCACCTGCCAAGCCCATCAAATGCATGACAACCAGGACCTTTCCAAACCCTAATCTCGTGGTTGGATCCAAAGTACCCTTGCCTAAAACAAGGAAAGACCATAGTGAAAAAGGTACCACCTCGGTTGTCGGTGAATGAGCCCCTGCTGAAACCTCCAATGGAGCTGAAAAACCCACGAGACTTCCCCCGTGGAAGACACGGTTAGGTCCGGTAAGGTTCCCACCCTAGACCCCAAACCCTCATTGAACCCATAAAAACCTCTGATCTGATAACCACCCCTCCCCCATCCTCCACGTAACCACCCATAACAGGAATATAATTGCTTAAACCCAACCCTTGAGTAGTATCGCCCATTGATCCAAGGATACCTGCACAAAAACCATTTTTCAGCACAGTAAAACCAAGAAAATTCTTCCCCAAGTCCATGGCATCAGAAACCCCCTCTGACAAAACACCCCCGATAGCTGGACCCCCCCCCAAAACCAGTTGTCCCCATTACATCCGATGCAGCAACCAAATCATCCCCCGTCACACCAAAAACGTCGAAGCAAGAGTAACAATCCAAGGTGTAATCCACCTCTTGTTCCTCCGTCGCATCCTAAGAATCACCACCTTCCATATTCCCTTAATCCAGCCAAGCCTGCATCCACAGCGTTGTCCTCCCACAGCTCGCCACCCCAAGCTCACCTGTCCCTAGATGATCCACCAAGCAGCCACCGCCGCATCCCTAAGCTCCAGCCGCCTCCACGCCATAGCTACACAGGCCCTAACTCCATAGCTCTCCATCAAAAACCATATTAGTTATTGTAGGATGAATAGTTGGGTACAAATATCAACATTGCATTGAAGTTAATGTTGTTGCAAACGAGAAGAAATACAAAAAAAATCAATTCATGAATAATAATTCATCACATTTCCAACATATCATTATAATAATCTATTTTTGACATACGTTAAGTGCCACATGTCATCATTGAAATTATTTTCATGATCTTTGTTTACATTAGAATTCCAGGTGTGTCACGCTTGCATATTATTCAACCATAGTGTTAAGAATTTTGGAATGTCACTATGTAGAAAATTATATAGACCGACACGTATCGGGTAGAAACTCCACCCATCTTAAGGATCAAAAGAATATTTTTATGATCCTGAAGATGGGTGGAGTGTCCACCCGATACATGTTGGTCTATATAATTTTCTACACAATGACATTCCAATATCCTTAACACTAATAGATTTCCAGTAAACAATATTTGAAACTCTAACATTTAGTAGTGTCATGTGTTAAGTTTAAATTCTTTATGTGGTCCCATAATGTTGTAATTGCACTGTTTTAGTGGCAACCTGGTGGGACCTCATTATACACAACATGTAGTTCTGTTCTTTCTCTAAGGGCACTAAATCAATTACTAAGTCAATATTGATGTACACTAGCTCATTTAGAGCTTAGTTTAAGAATAAATTTGAGTTTTATCTTTGCATCAAGATTTTGTTATAGCTCTGTCCGTTTTGGTAATTTCATTCATATCATAGTGTTCTAAAATTCCAAAATGAAATAATTGCAAAATATCTAGCAACCGTGTTTCATCCATGGTTTATTTCTGCATTAATATTTATAAATGTAAATGAATAAATAAATATGTCCGAGTAGAATACCTGGATAATGTAGGGTTGAAGGTAGTTCAAGTATATTCCCCAGAACCCATTTGACCAAGCAGTTCCTCTTGGACCAAGCCTTAGTGACCAAACTGATAAACCACCATGCCAACCAACTATTATCGTGCTAGCCCTAGGAAACCAACAAGTTTCCTAGCCCCCGAGCCCACAAAACGATAATCCCAAGAGCAACTTTCCTTGGTGAAACTGTCCATAATTTTTCCCATATCCATGGATCAATAACACAATTTTCAAAGTTCATATCCATTTGAATTTCCCTTCCTCCTTGGATTTTTCCCCTTCCTCCAAGCCTTGAGTTGTACCACCCCCTCAGAATCCCTCTTTTACAGAATCATACTATCTAACATCCTGTCCGCCCGAGAAAAACCAACCCCCCTCCTCCATAATCCCCAAACTCTTGCCTATATACCCCACCTTCATTAGCCTTCCGACTTACTCCACTTCCTTAGCCCTCAATCTTTTTGGAATTTTAAATCATTAATACAATTACAGTAACCAAGGAAGAAATAATTATAATATTAGCTGTAGGATTTCCCATCCTCTCGGGAAGTCAAATGGTTAATTGCCCATTTAAGTCTTCCCATTTCGATTTGACTTTCTTTTGGTTATTTTAATGCAAGATAATCATGACTTGTTTTATTCAAAGACAAGTTAAATACTATAAAATTACAGCCGCTTCTTCTTTAATACTTTTAGGATAAAATAGAAAGATTGACATAAATAATGATAAGGATGATTATGTATTAATTAATCATTCAACCTAGATTCAACAAATGATATTCTGAATTGCAATTAAGGTTTTAAATAATCAATGAATAAAATATGATAGCTTTATGTCAACCAAATTTATAATTTAATCAAACCACCATTTTGGATTTGAAAGAGTCGACATGATTACTTATTTAATTTCATTTGTCTCACATGGCAGTACTTTATTAATATAAATATATTTCAATAAGCCTTACACGATTCCTTCAGTAAATTAATAATACCTTCATAAATAATACTTTCAATAACTTAATAATACCCTTTGATCAATCACCCTTGTAATATTTAACTTAGTAATGGAACAATTCAACATTTTCCACTCATGATTTTCGTAATGGACCGATTTTTATTAGTAATTTTGGTCTAATAATAAACATAATAATATTAATATTAATTAATTATTATCATAATTAATAATAATGATACTAATATTAATTAATTATCATCATAATTAATAATAATAATGATAATGATAATAATAATTTACTGTAAATAACAATATCAACATTTATTTGTTTAATTGCTAAGTATCATAATACTAATATAATACACTTTTATCAATAAACAAGGTACGCTTAATGGTTTAATTAATCACAATTAATAGTTAAATAGTACCATTTTCAAAGGTTAATGTTTATCAACAACACTTCATACTGACAACACTTATCTTAATTGCTTATTAAAATGTTTACATATAAGTAATGAATAGCTTAATTGACTTGTTTTTCACATATCCAATAACTTAACATCCATTGTTTGAATTTGATTAATGCATAATTAACATATTTACCTACTACAACTTATCGAATTATTAAACATGTTAAGTATTTTCATATCGATACTAGCGTACATGTGCAAAGTGTGCATGTGTGGCTAACACATGCATAGGTCAGAAATGTACTATAAGAAAACATAATCTCTCCTATGCATATGTGCTAACTAATAATAATAATCATCCATGCAAGTAGAACACACATAAATATCACAAAATTATTTTAGCATCCTCGGTTATTTTAACAGTTAACCCTTTAAGATTTCATATCATTAACTTCATGTAGGTTTACATTAGTTTAACCAATCAAGTATAAGGAAGGGTACCTATTATCACTAATTTAGTATCAAAGAATACCCACCCTTCAACAGTACTAACTAACACATCCTCCCATCCTAACCTACGTTCACATCCTCCCTATCCTTCCTGTGTTAGTATAGAAGTGGATGTCGGCTTCACTGACCCGGCCACATAAAAACCTGAGAGCGATAGCATCGGCTAAACAATGGACCTAGCCTCTCCTAGCAGGAATCTGACTGTCGTCATCACAACAACATGGGGAGCGTGTGTCAACACGACCCTCCCACGACCTCGGGTATCATAGAAACATAGGGTGGAACATACATCCATCCCTCTCAACATATTGGGTCTATACCCTATCAAATGATACTGTGATTTTATCGAGATTATTGGAATGTGTCTCATATCATCAATTTGGTAAATAGGGCTCTTTGCAAAATATGTACTACATCATACTTCAGATCACGTATCCGAGTATTACACAACTCATGTGCCCTATGGGTTAGTACTTTGCAAACATACATTCATAACAATATCTACATTTAATTAGTAGCTGGTCCATATTATCAACATCATTTCCTTTCATTGCATAAAATCATTAAATAGATCACATCATGGGTGGGTATCCATGTACCACAACATCTATATCACATTCCATTAAGAACAACAATCAACATACATTGTTAGCTCGCACGGGTGTGGCTCATTGGTGGTTCCGTTGTTATGAAGTCACTTGTTGTAAATTGGAGGTCACGAGATCAATCCCACCCGGGTTTACCTGTGTCCCATGTCTTACGGCGGGTGTGGGGTACCTAGGGTTATAGTGGTAGCGGGAATGGATCCCTGGACCCCGTGTCATGCAAGTACCAGCCCGGCCCTAGTTGTCGATTCCCCTAGTCGAAAAAAAAAACCAATCAACATACATTGTCGCTATGAAATAAAGGAATCTCATGATAACTACAACATAGTAATTGCATATGCATAGTAACATCATGAGAATGATAACATCATAACATCATAATCAGAGCATCGACATAAGCACAGTAACATCATGAAAATGATAAAATAATAACATCATAATCAAAGCATCTGCATAAGCATAGTAACATCATGAAAATGATCACATCATAACATCATAATCAGATCTAACATGTCGAAAACATAGTTTACTCAGTCTAGCTGAGTCCAACAGATAATAAGCAAATACAGTGCAATATTTTTTACTGATAAACATGCCTAGTTAAAATATGGGGCGTTACACAACATATAATGAATCAAAGTACATATATGGTGGTGAAGGTATTTAATTCCATCCTCCAAATGACTTTGCTAGATTACTAATCTTCTCTCCCTGGAATGGTTTGTTGTTGGCTAGTATTTTTCCATCATATTCATAGATATGCACGTGTCCTCCAACTCATCTTCCTATTCACATTTATCATTCTTGGTCTTGTAGATTGCATTCTAGAATTATAATCGGTCACTTGTAGTTGTATATTTTCTTGGATCTTTTGGTCGATCCCTAAAGCATGTATTTAGAGTAGAGGATGATGAAGTGATTATTATGTGAAGCCTTTGATATTATATATGACAAGTTTAATGATATATTTTTGTAACAAATTTAATGATTAACGGTGAGATTGCTCAAATTATGTTCAATTCTCATTTTGGAATTGTCAAGGAGTAAAATTCGTGGTGAGACTCGTAACTTTTCTATGTGACTTTTAAATTGAGTACAAAATCAAGCTATTGGAATGAAGGCACCTAAAACTATCATCAACCAAAGTTTAATCGGACTTGGCACAAGAACTTGGGAGGTCTAGTCCACATCGTTTGGAGGTAAGCGTACAAAATGGGGAGGAAAAATAAATGGAAGACGGTAATGGACCTTGAGGTCCAAGATATAACAAACATGACCTTTTTTGGAAAAGATTTAGCTCGGAGTGAAATATATTGACAAGACAGTTGTTTGTTTGATCATGTTGCATTGATCCCTTCACATAGAGTCATTAAATTTATTAGAGGGTAGGAAACCAATGACGAGGCACCCTGCAATTTCTGATGCATAGTAAGCAAACACCCAAGAGAAAGGGGCAGTGCTCCCATGTGATATGAGCTGTGCGTATTTCAGAACTTCCTTGTTTAGATGTTATTCATGAATGTACATATATGAATTTTTGTATGTATTTAGGTGTATTTATTCCTATTGCAGTCATTCATGTACATATGGGCTAGAGGACAAAAGAGGAGATGATGCATATAAATGCAGAGGATCATTTGCAAAAAAGAGGAGATGTCAATGTAATTTTATTCTAAAGGTTATGAATCAAAATCCGCATATAACAATGTTTACATACAACATATATGAGTATGAAGACGAGGATGGGCTTGTCATGGTAAACGTGATGCATCTAGAGAGGCTAGGTCCTTCTATAGTCCTAAGCTTTCAAGGAAAATTTCCAACTATGTGGAAAGTTATTTTTATATGGGAGCGGTTATTGACATTGTATGTAAAATGCACATTGAGCAACATCTTGACATAGATGTCGAACATCGTGGTAGAGATTTCTTCTGATGAGGAAAGATGTTGTAAACACATATTATCACATGGGATAGGGAAAGTATCAACTGCATAAGAAACATGAAATGAGTGTTAACCTTTGGCACCATAAATGACCGAATGGCTTTATCTTTTTCCAGAAGCCCAATGGTCAAAATGTCCCATTTATAAATGGCATCCAAATAAAATGGATGTTGGAGATGATGGTAAAATTATCCCATGATAGTCTAATAGAAATGGATTCAACATTCAATACCAATAAATAAAGGGTAAAGTTAACTTGAATGTTTCAAACATTATCATTGTTTGAGTTGTGATTTACTATAATTGATAGCCTAAAGTTGACATTGTCTTTTATTTAAATATTGCAATATCAGTTGTACACACTTGTGGCTTTTGATGGCCAACAAAATGGGGTGCCAATTTCCTGGGTTGTTGCATCACAAAATACATTTGTAGATATTGTTTCATTATTTGAGGTGCTTATGAATAGGTGTTACGAACTCCACCTCAACTAGAAATTCAATGTGTTCATGGTAGATGATGCATTGGCTGAAATTGATGCTTTGAGGTAACTTTATTCGGTAATTTTGCAACTTGTGTTTATTGAAAGAAGATATCACTTAAACACATTGTATTTTATAGGAGGCCTACATGATGTCAGGTGATATTGTGTGTTTGGCACATAATTAGGGCATGAAAAAAATATCTACAACCTGCCCTCTACTGCACAACAGAAAAATGCCATGTTGGATAAGTTGGTATATATCATGAACTCTTGTATGAAAGTCGAATGTATCATTGATCACATCGATAGTTTTCCACGGATTTTGCAACTAAGGAACAATTCTTGAAATATTTTCACACGAATTGGGTTGCAGTTCATAAACTATGTAAGTTCATATATTAATTTTTTTGCTATGGAATTTGTTCTCCTTATATATTTATCTTGCACTAACTCTATTCTTTCAATTAGGGATGAAGTTCAAAGGCTGTCGTGATTTCCCCGATGCCAACCTACAAGAGGCGAATAATTATGTGGAGGAATACCATTGCTTCTTGAAGTCTAAATTTCTATCTGATCAACGAAAAAAATGTTCCCATAGAATGGATTGGTTGCTTTCTCAGCTGTTGAAATATATTGAACCATATTATCGATTTAAGGATATTTTGAATGAAAGTGTATATTTGAATAATTACAAGAAGGATAAGCAGTTTGAATCCTATTTGAGAAAGAAAAACAAATTCTCTACTGTGATTGTTGGCCTTACAAGAACATATATAATGTTTATTGGGTGAGAATTCAAACCAATCACGACAAGAAATACCTTGTCACCTGGTATCGTATGAATTTTATCGGACCCGACTGCCAATGGTATGTTCATGGAAAAAATTCCAAGCATTCCATAATGGTGACTTGGATGTACTTCTCATCATGCATTCAGGAGTCGGAATCCATTTGATTGTTGGCCTTACAAGAACATATATAATCCTTATTGGGTGAGAATTCAAACCAATCACGACAAGAAATACCTTGTCACCTGGTATCGTATGAATTTTATCGGATCCGACTGCCAATGGTATGTTCGTGGAAAAAATTCCAAGCATTCCATAACGGTGACTTGGATGTACTTCTCATCATGCATTCAGGAGCCGTAATTGGAGCAAAATGTAGAATCGATATATTTTATGATGTATCACCTACCGAAGTCAACACTCCCATTGAGATAGATATAGGGACAACAATAGTTGATGTGTATGTCAACACGATTCCTATGCTCGTTGGAGATGTTGATGAATATGTCGATGCACTTAAATTGGCCAGGGAGCGTGTGTTTGGATACTTCGATTTGCTCACAAAAAGTCCTCCTGCTACTTTGGAAAGCACCCTAAAGTTGGAGGCCCTAATTAAGCGCATGCTCGATAAATCCAAGAATCAAGGGATTATGGATTTTCAATTTACACTTGGTTGAGTGATTTCGAGACATCCCTGAAGCGAAGGAAGAATTTCCTCAACCATGTAAATAAAAGGAGAAGAAAAAATAGTAGTAACAACTTATATATTGATTTAAATGTACACCCATTTGAAGATGGACCATTTCAATTCCCATGTTTGAAGAAGAGGGGACGCCCTTGATCAAAGAATACATCCCTTAATGTCTCCAGTAAGTTAGGTTGGTTGAGGGTATTAATTTATATGGATTACATCGTGTATCCATCACCATTTTTTTACTTGTATTGATTGTACATCTACTTATCATGTTCCTGCTATGTACATTTGATGTAATACAAGTTTGGATAAGTGTAATTAATTTGTATGCTGTGATATGATCCAGCTAGAACTATTATGTGACATATCAATGAGCCTCTCATGTTCATCTTCCTACCTCAAAACACATTGGTACGACCAACAATTCCCTGGTTTCTGATGTGCAAGGTTTGACTTATGAGATGTATTCATATATTTTTAATACTATTTGTTATAGCTTAACTATCAATTTTCATATTATTATTGTTTTGATCATGTAAGTCTATTTTGACAACGTTGACTATATATATGTCAGGTAACTGTAGAAGGTGAATACTCTTTTCCAATGCAGTTTGATGCAAAATGCATAGTGTTTTTTTTGTTAATTTCAAGGCAATGTTTGCAAACTCATTTCAAATGGTCTTATTCGCTTTAAGCTTAAGTGATTTCTATAGATTACCATAATGGTTTTAGTCATATTATTGCTTCTATAATTCACTATAAATTTCTTCCATGTGTGTTTCTTTATGAATATATTTCATGCGTGTTCATGGCTTCATGTGAGTTAAATTTTGTTACACCTTGGGTGTGCATCTAATATTTTTCCATGTTGGAGTTTACAGAAATTCAATAGATTTTGGAGTAAAGGAAAATTGTAGAGGAAAGCAGGTCTTGGAGCAAATTTATTGGAAAACCCTTGTTTATTGCCTCACCTACAACAACAAGACGGGAAGCCATTAATCTTATGGCCAGTTTCATGGTGGGAAGTAGTCCCATGTTTGTAGATATTGTAGTAGAGATTTCATCTCAGGGAGGGCTCCGAGTGGACACATGAGGGTCCATGAGGATAATGGGAAAATTCAAGCATTTTATATAATCATGGATGATGTGGAAAGAATAAAAAAATATACTTTGATCGAGGCTTATGTAGTGTTTGCTACAAGGAATAGAACTTCACTTTTATATTGAAGCATATTAACCTAATAAATATGCCATTACAACTTGTCTTTCACTTATATGATTAAATACTTTTTGATTTACCGTTTTCTACAAGGAACACTATGGTGCGTAAGAATATCCAGTTGTAGGACATAATTTTCTAACTTATCTAGTATTTTGATGTAGGACATAATTTTCTAAATTACAAAATTCCCACTGCAAGTCAAGAATCTGTGTCTAGCACATTGACAAGTTTTAAAAGCATATTGTAATAATGAAGCAAGACAAAGTTGTGGTATTTTTGTCGTCAACACAGTAAAATTAAACTCATCAAACAAATAAACTATTTATACTAGTAGGTCATAGCATATAATCCTATGTATAGAGCATCAAGACAGAAGATTTACTTTACCAACCAAGTGGTGAAAATGGGATGTTTGACACATAAACATGACACAAAAACATGGTTGGTATTAGTAGCTGAAACTCAGTTTAAGTAAAACCAAACAGAAAAAACGCAACCAACAACATGGTATAAACCAAGATTGCTCACCAATGTCATTGCATGTCACAACAAAATTAATTCGACCCTCCTAAGTTTTTACACTAAGCATTATCATAAGAGAAAAACACGTCTCAACAAATCCTTTCACGGTATTTTGAAAGGAAGAAGGTGAATAAAATTACATTTCATAGTACCGAAGGCGTTTTTTCTAGAGACTTAATGAATTTGTCCCAGGTATCACACTCATAAATAATAATGTTTAAATTTTTTGGTTTAAGTAATCATAAACAAACTTCATGATTGATCACTTCCTTTGATAGTGCAATCAATCCTTTCGTGATTGTGTTGTGGCACGTTGTCATGAGCTGGTATTTATGGGTGGGTGTGCTGATATGATCACATAATTCTTGCTTAGTGACTTGGTTTACACTCTTTGTTTCTTCAATGTATTCGACCTTGATGGTTCTTAACTGAAGCATCATTTCTCCTTGGGAATGGGCGCCTCGAGTGTACCTAGAGTAGGCAATATGCATCTTTTGAAAACACTTTCTATCTCAGCATGCAAGGTCTGGAATTCCTTGAGTGAACCAACAATGTCATTCTCTAAGGTTTCTTCGACCTTTTTGCATCAATCCAAGGTGGCATAGTCTACTTGCATATCTTCCTCACCTTTCATGGACATATTAGGGGGATCATTTTTGTTTCTTTGCTGCCATACTTCAATGTATTCTAGCATGGCTGTAATCTTTGCAACCTTCTGATTAATTTCTTGAGTTTTGTCCCCCATATACTGGAGTTTAATTCTTGCCCTTGGAACCTCAAAAATAGCTCTATGACTCATTGTTGTACACCCAAATATTCATCTTGTAACACTATTTCATACTCATGAAATACTGATAAACATGTATTACCTTTCTTGTAAGCTTCCACCTCAATGGTCAATGCATCTTTCTCTCTCTGCAAACTATCTATTTGAGTAGTTGTTCTTTCCCTTACTGCCTAGATCTCGTTTACTTTCGCTTCAATCTCATCTTTATACCTTTGGGATAGGATCTCCATTGTTCTCTTCTCCACTTACAGTGTGTCATTGTCATGCCTATTTTTCTTTCCTATAGTAGGATAGATTCTAATGATCTGATCCTTTGTTTAGTTTGCTCTGCTTTGTTAAATTTTTTGTCAATATTATCTTATGTGGCCATGGTTGACTCCAAGGTGATAAATGCTATGGCATTAGGCGCTTGATCGATGTTTTGAAAGACTAGGACTTCTAGACAAGTGACCATCTCAGGATGCGTACCTATTTGAAGCCTTTGTTCAGTCTTTCACACAATTTGCTTCTTGCATGCATTAAACATGTAACAATTCAACTTAGCTATTGAAGTTGATTGGGAGGGGTCATAGATTACAATCCCAAGCTCCTTCAAAGGTAAGTGTCCCCCAGTGAGTGGGATATCAGAGTTGGTGATAGGCACATCGACGCCCATATTTTGTGTCTCACCTACTTGTGTTCCTTCTGTTTGTTCTAGATCCTCTATTGCCTTCTTCTAGGTTTCCGCATGCTCCCTTTGTTCCTCGACCCCTTGTGAGTGTTATTCTTGTTTACATTTTTCTTCTTTCTATTTTCTAAGCACATCGACGCCCATATTTTTTTGTCTCGCATGCTTGCGTTCATTCTGTTTATTCTAGCTCCTTTACCGCCTTATTTTGGGTTTCTGCGTGCTCCCTTTGTTCCTCGTCCCCTTCTGACAATTCTTCTTGTTTACCTTTTTCTTCTTGATGTTTTCTAGGCACATCGACGTCCATATATTGTGTCTCGCCTGCCTTTTTTCCTTCTATTTGTTCTAACTCCTCTCCTTCCTTCTTCTAGGTTTCCTTGTGGTGCCTTTGTTCCTTGGCCCCTTGCTACAGCTCTTGTTTGCTTTTGTATTCTTGTTGTTTTCTATCTAAGGATTCTGCATGGGTCACTTCTTCAGGGCTTATAGGGCCAAGTGCATTTTACAATCATGAATTGATTTATGACTTTTCCCTCCCAGTCATTTCTTACGAACCGTCCACGGAAATGGTATTTATCAAAGTCTTGAGTAAATTCAAGGGCTTATTTAACCTTTGCAAATTTATAGGCCCCAACTGCGATCGGCAAAGGAGGCCATACTACCTTCTTCTTATTGCTAAGGGTATAACTGATCACATTTATAAATGCTTGATGTGCGATTTCCTTCATAACAATGTATTTGTTTACATACTTGGGCATAATGTAAGGTGCCTTCGATGCCCCATATATCCACAAATAAGTGTTGTTTTCAATCAAGTACCAATCGCCCAATTTTGTCACAGTGGCAATGGAATTATCTGACAAACACTTGGTCGGGTTCCCATGTATGATTTTGTATAGAGGTTTAATGAACTCTTCACTGATTTTCTTGTAGTTTGGGATGTGTTTCTAGGCTTAAAGTACTTGGCAGCATACATGAGCCAAGTGACATCCCATACTTGGAAACAAAATTGATGCGTAGTACATATAAAAGTCTGATTATTGCTTAAAAATCCCTCTTTGCGCATGGAGCACTGCGTCCTCCATATCCCGCGAGAGGATGTCATCCCAATTGAATCTTGCATCGTTATTAGTGACATAGTACAATAAAGGGGACCAATCCATCTAAAAATGTGTCACGTCCACCTCTTTGTATAACCGACATAAGAGTAGGGTTGTCTGAGTGTCTTGGTGTTGTAGATTCCATTATCATTTTGGTGAAATTGTTTTTTCGAGAGCTAAGCTTGCTTAATGAACTTTAAATAGTCAAGATTTATCGACGACAACCATTCTTCCATTAGATCAATCTCTAGATATGGAAACCTATAGTAATTTGGCATGGTAGTTGGTTCAAAAGATGTTATTGGTTCTCATGTAGTTTTCTTAACAATGTGCCTCCTACCATTAGTGCAAGGGAGGAGCCATTTCATAATTACCGTGCATGGGAACAATTATGGTTTGGTTGTTGCATTATGAATCCCTTACACTCTTATGTTCTCGAACAACGAGATCTCATCTTTGCTTGTAATTCAGTATTCTTCTGCTCGAAAGAATTGGTATATATCGCCCCAATGGTATTCAACATCAACTTCGGTGGTGCTCTTGGTGTCCCCAAACTAAAACAACAACATGGGAATTCTTGCTTCCTCTATCATTTAATGGTCCGGAAAAACATCTTGGGTGGTGTTTGAATGTGGTTGGGATTTTCGTTTGGACATGGATTGCTCATGTAGATCATCAACCATGTCAATCAATGTTCATGGAAATTTTTCTATTTGGCATGCAAGTTGCAATATATGGCTTGATAGGAATCTATTAAAATCTACATGCCTCACCGTTGGTATTCTGACAAATGCTTATATAACTAATGCAAACTATGCCTCGCATACTTGGGATAGTATCACATTACTAATGCAAACTATGCCCATGGCTATAAATTTGAATGGAAAAATGTATCACATTACTAGGTCTATATTAGTAAAACTTTTGTCCAAACAATAGTTTTCACCAAAATAATTTTATATAATCAAATTACTAAATGGTTTCAGTTATGAAAGAAGCAAAACAAAAGAAATTTATTTTCTCAAATTCTCATCAAAGTGCATTATGGATAATACATAGAAAACTCCACTTCCTTGAAATATTTGTTGCGGCTTGGTATTTGCAAGTTCACGTGGAATAATAGTTGAGGAATCCAAAACAATCCATATTTTATAAAAACAACCTTATTTCACAAAGGAAGGAAATATTACAATGTTACAATCCAAATTCCAATGTGTATTTTTAATGAATTTCCTCTACAAAGGGCATAATATATTTATCTGGCCTTTTAACTCAAGTCCATTGGAATGAAATGTCACAATTTCAATTACATCATTGATGCAAATTGTTAACCTTGAAAATTTTTGGTATGTTGCATTACATATGGCTTGACATTAACCTATAAAAAGGAATCTAGGTTCCAAATTTTGGTTTGTTTCCTAAGTTTATCACTGAATGAACTTCATATGCATAATGTTAGCACATGTTACTATTGAGCCGTGTGTGTCACTGTTAGTAGGTTGTTTGTGTCGCTGAAAAACATGTGTCACTGAAAAACGTGAGTAGATGTGTTTATTGTTATCTTTTACTTGGAAATAAATCTCTTTAATAAAAACATTTTATTTGAAAGTTAAAATGTTACAATTTCAATTACACTATTGGCTTATCATATTAACCTTGCAAAATTTTGTATGTTACATTACATGTCACTTAACATTAACCTTCTAGGTTACATGTTTGGGCGTTGTGCCGCCTTCAACTACAAGTTTCACCGCCGTTGTGCGGCCTTGCACGATAAGAAAGGTCGCCTTTGTGTGGCCTTCCACGTTGAGTTTAGACGCTCATTTCAGCCTTCCAGAACGAATTTGGGTGCCCGTTTCGACCTTCCAAGGTGAGTTTGGGTGCCCTTTCCGGCCATGAATGACAAGTTTGGGCCCTCTTTCCGGATTTCCACAAGTTTGTGCACCCTTTGCGACCTTGAAGATGAGTTTCGACGCCAGTTTTGATCTTCTGGGATGAGTTTCAGCGTCCCTTTTGGCATTCTGGGATGAGTTTCAGCCTTTTAGGATGAGTTTCGGCGCCCGTTTCAGTCTTCCAGCATGAGTTTCGGCGCCCGTTTCGGCCTTTCGGGATGCATTTCAGTTCTTGTTTTGGCCTTCGGGGATGAGTTTTGGCACCCGTTTCAACCTTCCAAGACGAGTTTCGGCAGCCGTTTCGGCCTTCCACTCTGAGTTTGGGTGCATGTTGCGACATTCAACGGCGAATTCTGGCACCCGTTGCAGCCTTCCACGACGAGTCTCTCCATGTGACATTCTTCTTCGAACTTTGACCTTCTTTAAATATCACCATGAAATACATGTCAATATTGTTTTTTATATGATTTTTATTACTTCCAAATGGCTATGCATAAAGGTTTTGGGATGTTGAACGCTAACATAAATTGGCTCAAAACACATTTTAATCTTTGAAGAGCATGGGAAATTTTAGGGAAGGAAATCCTCGATGAACTTAAAAAAAAATATAATGCCCATGATATCCCTATTCCTTGCACACATCGTTCTGCTATGAGATAACTTCCAGTTGGACTCATCTTTTCATCTATTCAGTGTTACATATGGGGAGTTCATTGGTGAATATTTGGTTGAATAGTTAATGCAATCAAGGGTTTCCACACCCTCATTTGACCCTTTAGGGTGAAGCACCTCTTTGATTACCATGACCTGTAAAGCAAGTGGATATTGTTGCAAGTCTGAGAATGTGGTCTGAAAGGTTTGGAGTTTGGTGTAATGATGTGAATAATGACCACAAAGGCCCCCATAGGAATGGATAATATGCATAAGGGACATGGTAAGTTCCAAAGATCCTAACTTATTCTAAATTTGTTAAATCTGGTACCTGGTGGAAGCTTGCGGAAGAGCTATTGTCAAAGTTTCACCCCCGGGGCTTTCAATTTCTAGTGGGCGAACTTTTTATATAGTAACAATTTATCATTATTATTTCCATTCGACCACAATTTATTTAAAAATAAATTATGTGTAATTGGTTAACCCATCTAAGAGAGGTAGGGAAAACGATATTCGTTCATGAAATTTGAGCTACCACCTTCCATTCGCCCCCAAATTTTAGGGATATTGATTTCGCCCTCCCCATTCGGTGAGAATCAAACTTAGAGGTACCATTAACCCCCAAAACGAGGATCTTTTAGGGTTGACTATATTGCCCAAATTTTTGGATTAGTGGTTAGATGGAAGCTACTAGTGCATAATCTGCATGGTACAATTGATCATGAGCGTTACTACATTTCGTTAGATTGGCGTGGACTTGAAAATTTGAATGGTATAACTGGGCCTCAGCATTACTACTTTCCTTTTGTCTGGCTCAGAGTTCCCTGCAGCTTCGTGTGCCAATCGTTTTGATATCTCCCTCTATCGAAAAATGCACAGGTATGTCTCAACAACATGTCTATGTTTATGGGTCGCATCCAACAGTGAAGTGGGAAAATCTACATAAGATTGTTTTGGCATTTCTAAATCTCTCCACAGTTGAGAACATTTTCTATTGGTTATGTTTATGTAAAGCATATTTTATTAATCAGATCCTAGAATGTGGAAAATGTGCATTTTTATACTGCTTCGTTTTAATTAAAATAATTGTTGGGACTAGAGAGATGATATTGAACCAACTTTCTCTGCTATAAACACATGCCATATTTGATTTTATCATTAAAGTTATTTGATTACAAACCCATCTCATTTTAATATTCATGGAATCTAACGACTCCTCTGTTGGTTTATATTTCAATTATGGTAAAAATACTCATGAGAAAGATCATGGGGCTGGAGATAATAGAGACCACAAGAAACATACAGTGAAATTATACAAGAGGTCATCGTGGCTTCTTAAAAAGGCACAGGATCTTTCTGTCTCATCTTCTACAATACTGATATACTCTGCTACTTATCAAGCTCTAGATTGCTACTTCTCTAGCTCAAAGTTTTGTTCCATTAATTTTCCATCTTCCATCATGTTGTTAATCTTGTAGTTTTTTATTTTATTTGCATAAAAATAACAAAGGTTCCTAATAGGATGGAAGTTGATTAAGTGTGGGTATAGATTATTTCGGTTTCATGCTTTCCTAAGTAAACTAAATAGGTTGTAAATATTTATTTTCTACAACTCTGTGCTTCGTATTTTGTTTTTTCGTTTAAATTGTCAAAGTTTGAGATTTTATTGTCAAAGTTTAAATTGTTTGTCTTGAACTCCCATATTACGTTAAAAAGAAAAAAAGTTAATACATAAAAAAGAGAGTAGATAATATGGTTCTTTACCTCCATGTAGATATGAAGTACAACGTTGGCGTCCCCAGGACATGTATGTGTTAAATCAAAAGGGCTATGCACGTGTAACAAGGATGTATTTATCACTATTTTTGGGATTGCTATCAGTTAGATTCAATTGATGGCCTCTATTTATATTAAGAAAATGTAAATATTTTTATTCGAGAAGGGATTTTAACTTTTAAAGGAGATTTGTTGAATGCAGGGTTGGAAATTCAATTTATAATTGATTTTTAAAATAGTTTTTATCAAAATAGTTAAATGTATTTTATTGTTTGTTTATTATTATAATGGATAAGTGGAAATTTTGATGGTATTTTACTGTTAAAATGCTCCATGAAAGGAAGAATTCATGTTAAATTCCTAATCTATAGTTTGGTTGGACAAGATATCAATGTTAAATTCGTAGTATATAGTTTGGTTGGACGAGCAATCAACTCGCTTTAGAGAGTGCAAGAAATACATCGGATGCATCAGCTCATCCTAGGCCGTGCTGATAGGGATGTCCAATACTTTTTGAAGATAGATAAGCCACAGAGGGTAGTTAATTTTAAATAACCATTTTCTTATTTCAAAACAAAGGAACTTATTTTACAAAATTGCACTGCAAACAAATATATTGGTTTTTAATATAAGTAACAAGAGGGATAAAATTCCTTGAGATGCAAAACATTTTAAGAATGTAAATTTGAAGAAAGGTTTTCACCTTGAGGTATTTGATCCTTCTTTTCATTTATAGATGTAGAGTTAACACAAAAGAATGTTACTTTATTAATGCCATAAAAACTAGAGTACATTAAGAAAGACTAGTATGAAGGGAAAAGAGAATAGAATGAGCATAATAAAAGTATAGCATTATGTTCGTTATTTTTTTGTTTTTGTTGCATAGATATTTATAACACTGCTTATAAAAAACACAAATATATTGGTTTTTAATATATGTGAGAAGAACATTATATATTGGCAATGAAATCTATTTGAATAACATTGCAACAATGTTTACAATGACGGTAAAGAATGGAAAGGATAAAAGAATAAATGAGAATGAAATTGTTTTTTTTTGAAAAAAAATATGAAATTTAAAGAAAAGTTTTATACTATATAACTAATATAAAATAAAGTAAATGTTATGTGAAAGATTCGCCACATTTTACAAGCTTTTATATTTCCATGAAAAATTCGCCACAATTTTACAAAATTTTATAATTTTGTAAAAGATTTACCTCGTTCTTACAATACTCTATGATTTGGTGAAATATTCACCAAAACATTATATATACATACTATATTATCGATACAATAACCTTCTCACTTTCTAATGCATCATGGGGATTCACCCGTTGATTATAGATATAAATTTAGGGAGTGTTCTTAAAATTTTCCTTGTTGAAGAGGACTACACCCTAGGTTGTATTTTGTTAGCAAAATGGGTAATCAAGGAACTTGAAGTTTCTACTTCATGGCAAACCATACCTACAAAAACAACTCACTCATATGGAGTTTTAAAATGGGAATAGAATGTTATGCCTCCACTATATATAGGACCATTTAGATCATTTCAATCTAACAAACCAAGAACCCTAAGAAACTCTATTCCATCCACTTTTTATTTTACCACACTGAGTATAATACTTACATAGTACAAAGGTCATAACTCGATCCAATACAATCCTATGTCCATCGTCCATGAGATGGATTACCAAATTACATCCTTGCATCCCCATTAATTTTAACAAGATTTCAATTCAAATGCCAATATCATGTCCATAATATTTTAGAGAAGTATCACTCAATGCTTGCCATCACTAGCTAGCTCACTATTTCTTTGCATAGGAAATGAGTTACCAAATTCTAGCAGGGTCATCCTAAACCATGTCATTATACTTCTCAGTCACTTAATAAAATATGACTTCAAAATTTTAGAGTTGAGAATGAAATGGTTATCATGTTTTACTTACTCACCTTAATTAGAGTACAAGAGTGACAATGTGAACATGGAGTGTCATTTGATCAAATTCAACCAAGGATCCATAGAGCTAAAAATATTGAATTGAAACCTCCACTTCATGAAGGAAGAAAACTGCATTGTTGTATTAATTTTCACTATACTTATCATTCACAGCCATCATAATCATTAAGTATTGAATTGTATATATCTAATGAATTTCTAAGTAGCACTATATCATTTGGTAGTAAACAATGGGAAGAAAATACATTATAGGGATGAATTCCATGAATAATTTTGTGAGGTCAAGATATAAAATTTTGATATGGTGGTGAATACAAGACAAGAGGCCAAATCATGGTTGTTGGAAATTAGGAATTACTTCCAAATCCATGAATTCCCGAGATGAGGTATGATGCAGGAGCATTAGCTCTCAAACCAGAATTCTAAAGTCTGGTCAGACCCTAAGGTCTTGACATTAGCCCAAGGAGGGGTTTATTGTAAAACCATTGTAAATCTCATGTAAAGAGTTTATTTCTAGATAGCAAGCATCGTGGCATGCCAACAATCTGATGAGTTGGTCACATGTTGTGTCATATTTTTTGTTGTTTGATGAGCCATAGGCTGTTAGCGGTGGTAGAAGTGATGGCGGATCGTGACTCCCTGCGTGGAGATCAAGCCGCATTCTGTTTGTTTTGGACAGGGATGTTTCATCATGTATCGTAGTGATTTTTTTTAGGTTATAGGACCACTCAGGGATGGGGGTAACACCTTAGGTTAAATAGGAAAATTAGAGTTCAGTAGAGGGGGGTTTGTTCTTTAGTTTTGTTCTTCTGGGTTAGAATCCCATTTGCAGAGAGACTGACAGACTTGCGTCTCATTCCGCTTGTAAATATTTTGAGAAGACGAAAGAAGGCGAGCCGAGGGGTGTGCGTGTGTGTTTGCTTAATAGGAAGAGTTGTTGTGTGTTTACAGTGTTATTGGCCTCTATGCATTTACTGTTTGAACTGTGTGTCTGTGCGGAGCTGACTTCGACGGTTCTTTGAGCATATGTGTATTTCTGTAAAATCATTGATTCACGCATGAAATTGTTGCTTGAATGGCTGAAATAGTTCGTAGATGCATGCATAGGAGGGAGGGTTGTGCTAATTAAACTTCAAGTTTGCAGGCTAGATTGATCGATTCCATGATCAATCGGTGCAGTGCACAAGTTTTATGCCTTAACCAGTTTATTGTAGAGAATGAACGGTGGATATTGAGTCCGTAGACAGAGATCTGACGGTCCAGGAGAGATCCGCAACGAAATTTGTGAAGGCGATAACAGATCTACAAAGATCTATGAGACATGCGCCAATGGGTAGATCGACGGTCATGGAGGAGGCTACAAAGATTTGACGGTCGAGAGAGTTGCGGAGGAAAAGTTACGCGAGGAGAGTAGCGGGGGAACAACTTTGGAAAGTTGGCCACGCATCCCGCATCCCGCTTGCGGAAACCCTGTTGCGAAAAGGCAGTTGCGGAACAACGCTTGCGAAAAGCCTATTGCGGGAAGGCGGTTGCGGAAACAGTGCTGCGGGAAAGCCTGTTGCGGAAAGAAGGTTGCAAAAACAGGGTTGCGAAAGGCAAATTGCGGGGAGGCAAATATAGCGCAGAGTTTGGCCGAGGGATAAATATGGCAATCCTGCTAATTGTAGGAGCCACAATATCCTGGAGGTGTTGGTAAGATTGGATTTGGTCGAGACCCGACCCTACACCATTTTTGGTATCAAAGCGGGTGCACAAATATTTGCACACTATGGAGAGGAGGCTTGCAATATTAATTTGCAGGATGAAGACATAATGTTGATTTCTGACCAGAGGAGTTGAGAAGGACATTGTGGTATGGGAACCCTCATAGCAAAGTGTTGTAGGAAATGAATGCAAATCTCAAGCCGGTAGAGAGCATAGGGAGTGCTCGAAGGTTTTGTGTGAGAACCAAGAAAATGCCAATAGTCAAGTAGGAGGAATCTTGATGAGGTGTTGAGAGAGTAGGCTTGTTTGCAGTTCATCATGAGTATGGGAAAGCTCATGGAGGTGGTATGGAAGGTGGTTACTGACAGTTGTCTAAAGGGTTCAAAAGGAAGCCACAGTAGAACAAAGGAAGATGCTAGAGCAAATGGTGTCAAGAGGATGAGTCGAAGTAAATTTGATAGAGGGGGTACTGAGTTGAAGGAGAGGCTTAGTAAAGTGGCCGAACTGTTGCATGAGGAAGCTACAGAAGGTCAATATTACGAATGGAAGTTGAAGAGAAAGGTGCAATGACCTGTAAAGAGGTTATGTGCTAGGAATATCAAGCACAAACTTAGTGTTTGGGCAAAGAAAGAGGAAAGACTTAGGGCAGCTGAGCATGAGGAAGTTCACGTGATGTGTGAACCTGAGCAAGTTGAGTACCTTGAAGAAGAGAAAGAGGATGTTGATACAAAGTTTACTGACAAACTCTTAGACATGGCAAGGTGTTCATATCAGTATGAGAAGGAAGAAGGGGATTTTGATGTGAGATCTTTTGAAAATCTTAAAGACTGTTTTGCAGAAACAGAGCAGCATGGAAGGATGGAGGAGAAGGCATCAGTTGGGGATGAAGTGCCTCTTGTTTTTCAAACTGAAAATATGTGTTTAATTGCAGGTTGCACAGTTGGAACAGAGGGACAATTGCTGAATATTGTCCAACAGTTTGAAAAGGATGAAGATGGGGGTAAAACTATGGACATATGGAATGTCTATGTTTTACATATCTATTTGTTGATTTTATTGCAAGAATTATGCAAGTGGATAGCTAGGATGGTGGATGAGGAAGCAGAGTTCCTTGGCAACAATCAAATTTCCTTTCATTTGCTAAAGGAAAATGCAAAGAAAGAAATTGTCTTGAGAGACATTATGGCAACTCAAGACTGGGCTGAAGATGATGAGGGAAGTGGCAGCAGTGAACTTGTTGTACAACAGAGGGAGAAAGCTTTGGAAGTTATCTACACTTCTGAGCAAGTGGAAGTCGTAGAAGAGAAGGGAATCCAGGCAAATATGTTTTAGTAAAGAAGCAAACTGGATGAGGAGATAGATGAGTTATGGCATCTCATGCAGAGATGTAAGAGGAACAATGACGGCGAGGTTTAGACAGTCATTTGGATGACTGTGGAGATGATTGGAGAGTGAAGAATGATGAAGGTAAAGACAGTGGGGTAGTACAACATAAGGTTTGGAAGCCTGGAAAGTTACAACCAACAAGAAATAATGACAATAAATCTTTTGAAAGATTGCAGACTAAAGTTTAGAATCCAAGAAGACAAAAGCTGAAGCTGCATGACCAGAAGGTCATGATTCTTTTCTACTTTGGGATTCTGATGCAGCAACATTAGCTCTCAAACCAGAATTCTAAATTCAGGTCGGACCCTAAGGTCTTCACATTAGCCCAAGGAGGGGTTTATTGTAAAACCATTGTAAATCTCTTGTAAAAAGTTTATTTCTAGATAGCAAGCATCGTGGCATGCAAGCAATGTGATGAGTTGGTCACATGTTGTGTCATCTTTTTGGTTGTTTGATGAGTCATAGGTTGTTGGCAGCGGTAGGAGTGATGGCGGATCGTGACTCCCTGCGTGGAGATCAAGCCGCATTCTGTTTGTTATGGACATGGACGTTTCATCATGCATCGTAGTGGTTTGTTTTTAGGTTACATGACCAATCAGCGATGGCGGTAGCAATTTAGGTTAAATAGACATATTAGAGAAGTAGAGGGGGTTCTGTTCTTCAGTTATATTCTCCCGGGTTAGAATGCCATTTGCAGAGAGACGGACAGACTTGCGTCTGGTTCTACTTGTAAATATTTTGAGAAGATGGAAGAAGGTGAGTCGAGGGGTGTGCGTGTGTGTTTACCCAATACGAAGAGTAGCTATGTGTTTACAGTGTTATTGGCCTCTATGCATTTACTGTTTGAAGTGTGTGTCTGTGCGGGGCCGACTTCGGCGATTTTATGAACATTTGTGTATTTATGTAAAATCATTGATTCACGCATGAAATTGCTGCTTGAATGGCTGGAATAGTTCGTAGATGCATGCATAGGAGGTTAGGCTAATTACTCTTCAAGTTTGTAGGTTGGATTGATCGATTCCATGATCAATCGGCGTAGCGTACAAGTTTTCTTCCTTAACCAGTTTATTGTAGAGAACGAACGGTGGAGATTGAGTCCGCAAATGAATATTTGACGGTCAAGGAGAGATCTACAACAGAATTTGTGAAGGAAATAACGAATCTACAAAGATCCGTGAGATCCACGCCAAAGGGTAGAACGACGGTCATGGAGGAGGCCACAAAGATCTGACGGTCAGGAGAGTTGCGGAGGAAAAGTTGTGGCAGGAGAGTTGCGGGGGAACAACTTTGGAAAGTTGGCCACGCATCCCGTATCCCGCAAACCACTTGCGGAAAGCCTGTTGCGGAAAGGCGGTCGTGGAAATAATGTTGTGGGAAAGCCCGTTGTGGAAAGGCGGTTCCGGGGTGGAAAATCTAGCACAGAATTTGGTCGAGGGTTAAATTTGGTAGTCCTGGTAATTGTAGAAGCCACGAGATCCTGGAGGTGCTGGTAAGGTTGGATTTGGTCGAGACCCGACCCTGCACCAAGGTACTAGGAAGAATTGACCTCTAGAAACATGGGTAATGCCCAAAATTCATGAAATTAAGTTTTCTCAAGTTTCATGTACAATCTAACTACAAAACGACTATAAAAAAATTATGGGGTGGATTCCTTATGAAGAATTGTACAAATTAAATAATCCAAGAATTGTACATGCAATCCAAGCCTAGATAACCCTAACCTTAGCAATCCAAGCTTACCTAACCCTAACCCTAGCAATCCATGTAGCTATGGTAATGACATGTAGCTAACATCACACCAAGTGACAAACCCAAACTGTAAAACAAAGCCAATAATAGCCCTATAAATCCATGCCTACTTAACCCTAACCCTAGTAATCCAAGCCTAACTAAACCTATCCCTAACAATCCAAGCTTAGGTAACCATAACCCTAACAATCCATGCCTAGCTAGGGTAACAACAAGTAGCTAGCATCACATCGTCTATCAAACCCTAATTTTAAAACAAATCTATCCCTAACCCTAGCAATCTATGACTACCTAACCCTAACCATAGCAATTAAAAACTAGCCAACCCTAACCCTTGCAATCCAAGCCTAAGTAACTCTATCCCTAAAAATCCATGCCTACTAGCTAGGGTGATGACAAGTAACTAGCATTAGAACAGTTGTCAAGACCTAACCCTAATCTTCAACTCCTGCCTCAACACAAGCACGAATATCTACATCAAGCATAAATCTACTTCCAATTTGATGAGCCATCCTATCATGACATTAGCTAATTAGCTACCTAAATTGTAAAACAAATCTAACCCCCTAACAATCGAAGCCTACCTAACCCTAACCCTAGTAATCCATGCCTAGTTAGGGTAACAACAAGTAACTAACATCACATCGAGTGTTAAACCCTAACTATAAAACAAATCTAACCCTAACCCTAACAATCCATTCCTACCTACCATAATCCTAGCAATCAAATCGTAAGTAACCCTAACCCTAGAATCCTTGCCTAGCGAGGGTAACGACGAGTAGCTAACATCTCAATGAGTGTCAAACCGTAACTATAAAAAAAAGCTAACTCTAACCCTAGCAATCCATTCCTACCTAACCATAACCCTAATAATCCAAGCCTAGTTAACCCTAACCCTAACAATCCAAGCCTACCTAACCCTAGCCCTAGCAATCCATGCCTAGCTTGGGTAACAACAAGTAGCTAGCATCATACCAACTGTCAAGCCCTATCTGTAAAAAAAATATAGCCCTAACCCTAGCAATTCAATCCTAACTAACCCTAACCATATCATTCCAATCCTAACTAACCCTAACCCTAGAAATCCATGCATAGCAAGAGTAATGACAAGTAGTTAGCATCACACTAACTTTTAAACCCTAACTATAAAACAAAGCTAACCCTAACCCTAGCAAACCATGCCTACCTAACCCTAACCCTAGTAATCCAAAACTAGCCAACCAAGCAATGCAAGCCTAGCTAACCCTAACCCTAGCAATCCATCCCTACCTAACCCTAACCCTATAAATCTAGAACTGACCAACCCTAACCTTAGCAATCCAAGACTAGATAACCCTAACCCTAGCAATTTGTGCCTACTAACTAGGGTAACGACAAGTCGCTAGCATCACACCAACTGTCAAACCCTAACCCTGATCTTCAACTCTTGCCTAAGCACAAGCACCAATATCTACATCAAACATAATTCTATCTCCATTTTGATGAGCCATCCTATCTTGACATTAGCTACTTGAATTGTAAAACATAGCTAACCCCAACCCTAGCAATCTATGCCTAGCTAGGGTAATGACAAGTAGCTCGCATCACACCGACGGGGAAAATTTTGAGAACCCTCCCTAAATTTATATCTATAATGAATGGGAAAATCCCCATGATACATTAGAAAGTGAGAGGGTTATTTTATCGATAATATAGTATGCAAATATAGTTTTTTGAAGATCTTTCACCAAATCATGGAATATTGTAAGAATTGGGCGAATCTTTTACAAAATTATAACATTTTGTAAAATTGTGGCGAATTTTTCATGGAATTATAAAAACTTGTAAAACTTTTGGCGAATTTTTCACATAACATTTACTTTCTTTTATATTTGTTTCGTTGTATAAATATTTTCTTTAAATTTCATATTAAAACAATTCATTTTCATTTATTCTTTTACTTTTTCCATTCTTTACTTCACTGTAAACATTGTTGCAATGCTATTCAAATAAATTTCATTGCCAATTTACAATGTTCTTCCATCATATATTAAAAATCAATATATTTGTGTTTTTTTATAAACAATGTTAGAAATAACTACGAAACCAAAACAAAAAGTAAGAAACATATTCTTACCATTACTTGAAAAAATTTATACTTTTATCATGATCATTCTATTATATTTTCCCTTAATACCCATCATTCTTAATTTACTCTAGTTTTTATGACATTAATAAAGGAGCAAGTAGCATGGTTCTTTGTTAACTTTACATCTATAAATGCAAAGAAGGGTTAAGTCCCTCAATGTGAAAAAAAATCTTCAAAATTGTATTCTTAAAATGTTTTGTACCTTCAGGGATTTTATTTCAAGGAGTTTTATCCCTCTGGGTACTTCAATTAAAAAACCAATATATTTGCGTTTTTTTAATAAGCAATGTTAGAAATATCTATCCAACAACCAAAAAAAATACTGAGGAGATTCTTGTCACTACATGTAAATTGTTATACTTTTATCATGCCCATTCTTTTCTTCTTTCTTTGTATACCAATCATTCTTAATTTACTCTAGTTTCAATGACTTTAAGTAAATAATTATTGCTCCTTGTTAACTCTACATCTATAAATGCAAAGAGGAATTGAATCCCTTTAGGTGAAAATCTTTTATTGACTTTTGCATTCTAAAATTGTTTTTCACCTCAAAGGATTTTTGTCCCTCTTCATACTTATAGATTAGGAGTTAAAATGAATTTATGTTGGTATAATTTATTATAACGGTTTCTTATTTATTTATTTTTATTTTGTTTTAAGGTCAATTTTTTCTATTTAATTTATTAATGTTACACCAATAACACATAGCTATAGATGCACCTAATTAATAGCATAAAAAACATTAATTATAAAAAACAAAGAGAATAATTAATAAGATTCAAACATTATTACTATTCCTTTATTTTTATTTTTATAATATTATATTGAGTCAACATATAGAATGGATGTTCCACTTTCTTTAATAATGAGTTGTACAATTTAACATAAATTTATTTGGAATCGTTCACAACTAATTGAATTTAAAAAAATTTCGCTCCAAGAACTTTTTTGAAACCTTCTCAGCCTGGTTCAACTGCTTATGGAGTCTGGACCCCTTCCAGATCCAAGTGACCGGATTGATATTGGAGTTTGGTGGCGAGGATTGTAGATCTGGATCCTGTTTCTTTTTACATATTTGAGGAATCGCTTTGTGGGAGGTGCTCTGGTGCTTCTCGGCTTTCTTTCTGCAGGAGGAGTTGCCTGTGTCAAAAAGATCCTATGACAGGGTTGTTTTGAAGAGGAGTTCATGTCTTGGTGAAGCTCTTTGAGATTTCAGCGATTTGCTCCAAGATCAAGAAGGATTTTCGAATCCTCTCTGTTGGTTTCTCTGCCATGAGTCTGTGTATCATCTCTTGTTTTGGCCCGCAAGAAAAATGAAGTAGTGTATGAACTTATCGCTTGGTGCATGTATCAGTCCCTCTTTCAGCCAGGATAAACATGTGGCTTCACGGCATCTTTTGAGCTTTTCCTGAAGTGTGGTGGTTTTTTCTTGGAAGCTCGAGGGAGACGTTGAGCTTTGGCTCTGTTCTGGGTGGGTCTTGTGTTTATTGGAGTCCTCCGCTTTGTGGTGGTTTCAAGACTCGACCCTGATCTTTTTTTCTTGTTTATTTCTCGATCCTTTCTCTGGTGGTTAATGTGATTTGAAGAGGTGGCGTTTTTGGCACCTTTTTTGGAGGATGATGTGGTTGTGGTGGGTGGTCAAAGCTTTTCAGGTTTTTCTGGGGATGTGAACTAGCTACTGGTCTCTCTCTCGGTAGGAGGTATTTTGTTGGGATTATCTGATTGTCAGTGTTGGAAGCTAGCTAGGGTGTGGGGCTTGGTGGTTGGCAGTCTGTAGGGGGCCGGTTTGGTGACTAATGGAGGACATGGTGGATTATTCCTCTGATGGCATTGGTGAACAGGAGATTTTTACGGGTGGTTTGACGAATTCGAGGAAAGGGATGTTGTTGGAGGAGGTTCGGGATCTCCAGGCTGGGCTGGGGTCAGGTGGACCATCTGGGTCAGCAGGGGGGTTTGGCTTGGATGGCATTGGCATTTATTTTGATATGCCAAGAAATCCTTCTTCTGTGCTGCCGACAGCATCTTTTGGGCTGGAAGGTTTGGGGGCTGATTTGGCCTATTTAAGGTCATCAGAGGGGTATGGAGCTGGAGATACTGGTTTTGCAGGATTGATTGGCAGATCTTCGCCACAGTTTGGTCCTGCAATTAGTCTTCCGGGGTCTGCCTCTGGAGAACAGGACGGGGTTTTGCAGGGGTGTGGAGGTCCTTCACATGAGGATGATTCTGTACATTTACCAAGGACTGGAGATATTGGTAAGGCGAAGGCAGTAAAGAAAACACAAAAGGCTGTAAAGATCAGAGTCAGGAAGGATCAGTTAGTCTTGGGTGTTGATGTCTCGTTGGCAGAAGCCGAGGATCTCTCTTTGGTGGCAGTGGTTGGGAGGGCTCGTGGGAAAAGATTTGGTCCAAGCTTTCTTCGGAGATGGGCTGCGAAGAACTAGGTGGGCTTGGTGAATCAGCCTCCTGGGATTTGGGTTCTTACCAAGGGATGGTTTGCCTTCATCTTACAGAATAAAAGGGAGGTGGCGGCCGTCACATCTCATCCATGGGAGATGAACGGAGTGCCAATAATGCTTAAAAGCTGGACACCTTTTTTCGACTCTAAGACTGAAAAGGTGGCCAAAGAACTCTTGTGGGTGCGTCTTCCAGGCTTTCCTATGAATCTCTGGAATGAGACTCGTTTTGCTGCCATTGGGAACTATCTGGGGGAATAAGTTTGCTCTGATAGATCTTTTCAGGCATCTAGTTTCTATACAGTTGCAAAAATTTTGGTTAAGATTGATCTCAAGCTGGGACTATCCTCTGAAATCTCGATCAAAACAAAGGATGGAGATTTTTCACAGGTGCTGGACTATGAAGGAGTTCCCTTCCGCTACCATCGGTGCCACGCTTATGGCCACTTGGTTGCTAGTTGCCGATACCCTTATAGGGTCAGTGTTGACAGGTTAAAAGATATATCTAATAATGAGTTGGGGAAGGGAGAAGAGGAAGGTCGGTCAGCAGGCGGTGGTGTAGAGGGCGGAACAGCATCGGTTAATGAGGTGGTTTTGGGACCCAGTTTTCAGACAGATAGTGGTATGGTACAAATGGGATGCTCAGAGGCTCCCGGCCCTATTTCAGATGGATTTCAAACTCCCAAAGGGCAGGGGTGGGGAACTGTTGATGTCTCTCCGATCAGGATGGTTTCATTATCGCGGGCGGTTTCCAGCAGTCTTCATCAGCAATCAGACATGCATCGGGCTGTGGGGGGGGGCTTTTCTGGTGTTCCCCCGTCGGTTTGTTCTGCCTCTCTTAGTTCAGTGGCACCTTGTGTTTTGCCTCCCTCTGAGAGCTTCTTTACTGCCTCAATTGTCTCCACAAATCCTTCTACTAGCTCAGAGAGCAGAAGTATACGTTATGCTCTTCGAAATAGGGAGATTTCTGTTGGATTTCCCGGAAGGAAAGGGTTGCTTGAAGCTGCGAAGAGTGTGGGGGGTCGGGGACGTGGAAGAAAATCTCACCTTTTAAAAGCACAAGAAAGGGCGACAGTGGATGTGGTTATGGGCAAGCAATCTTCTATTGAGTGGGCACTTAGAGCAGTGAAGGCCCAAGGGGGGTCTGATTAATGAAATTAATGTCTTTCAATTGCCGTGGGTTGGCGAGCCCCATTAAAAAATCATCACTTCGAAGGTTGGTGGACCTGAACTAGCCAGATATTGTTCTGTTACAAGAGACTATGGGGACTAGTGAGGTTGTGGTTAGATTGCTGGAGGTTCTGCTTCCGGGATGGAATTTTGTTGGGATTGATGCTAGAGGTCGGTCTGGAGGAGTGGTTACTGGGTGGAATCTGAAGAGCTGTATATGTGATTCCTCCTGGGGTTTTTCGGCGGGTGTGGGTTTGGAGGTGTGGGATGCTCAGATTGGAAAGGTGGTAACAATTCTAAATGTTTATGGACCCTAT
>LPNX010215049.1:15804-112648 GCA_001517045.1 Pseudotsuga menziesii | reverse complement strand
ACAGAGCTAAGAAATTATCATGTAGAATTTATTCTATTATCGAAATGTAGGGTATATTTAAATATCAACCCTTATGAGTCAAAACAGAGTAATAATAGTACTCTTAACACTGTAAAAATTTCCATAAATACATTGCGCTGTAAATCCTTTTAATCACATGATAATAATTAAAATAATACTATAACCATTTATTAAAAACAAAATCAAATAGGAAGAAATGGTTTATTGCCTTTAGAATTACAGGTTAAGACTCAGGCCTGTCCAAATATTAGCTAAAACAAAATAGTATATATCAAACAGTAACCATACATTACTGAAAAGTAAAAACCCTTAATCCATTTACAAATCCTAACTGATTAACAATATTTTCTTTTCCTTTATAAATCTATTTTAAAAACTAAAAATTAACCAGACATAGGTCAACAACCTTGTAGGGCTTAGAGCTAAGCTCTATCAAAAGAAGTAAAAGAATTTTACATTGTTCAGGTCGTAAAGGCTTAGACTTAAAAACTATTTTATCATGGCTCCAATAGCCTTCATCCTCCCTACATAAAAATACCCTATAAGGGTTTCAAAACTCATACAAAAACAAGCAAGCAAGAAACAACAAGCTAGCAGGTAAACCGAGGCCGTGCCTTTTTCAACCGCAAAGAACCTAACTTTCAACCACCACAACAAATTGCAGGAAGAAACCCTTGTTTGCAACTGAGGCTTACCAAATGTATGCTCAAATGGAATGTTGAAGGAGTAAGCTCGTTTCCACCTACAGAGATGGGAGAAGGACCTGCAAGTTTACAAACCATATTGTCATTACAAATCTTTCTTAAAATTCATAAAACCCTTTTATAAAAATTAACCTAAAAATGAAACGAGTGTAAGTATTTACCTGTTAAAGTTTCGGGATGAAGCCGAGGTAAAACGGCCACCTTAGATCGTGTTGGCACCATTCCAAATGACAAGAAGACACTAAGTCACCACTGCAAAGGAAAACGAGAAAATCAACTCAATCAGATGAAGAAATACTCATGCTCGAGCTATGTCAATCAGTTTGCAAGCTCAGGACAAACATAATCCTCGAGTCCTGAAGAAAAACCATTTTCTACACTCTTTGTAAACCACATAAACCTTTAAAGACCAAAAACCACTCACGACCTCTCTCAAGATAGTCACAACATTTGAATATGGAAGCAAGTTGTCAAAACTTGAAGGTGGTTATAGGTCTCCAAAGGTTGCAAGCTCTCAGCTCGGCCAACAAGACGGAGGAACCCTCGCTCTGCTAAACAAATGAGTAGGTTTTTGGAGTTATAAGTCAACCCTTGTGTGGATAAAACCATCCCAAGTGTCCTTCTAAATATTTCTCTCCAGCTTGGGTAGAGTTCCATAGTCAGCACTGCAACAAAATGATTTACAATCAACCAACGATCATTACAAACTATACATTATGTGATTGCCCATAATTTGATATTTACCATGGTGTATTGTTACTTAAGGAATCGACTATAGGATATAACATGAATATTTATGTTTATTCTAGAGTTTTTCTTTGATAATAAATCAAGTTGGATAGTTATGTTTCTTCTCTAGGTTTAATGGAAATAGTGAAAAGACCTTGTGCAACTTATAACCATAGTAAGAAGAAGAGCCAAGGACTCTTGGAACTTAGCCTTTGTGATATATTTGAAGTAGTGTTCGGTGAACTAAAGACCAAAAATGTTAAAGAAATCCTAAAAATTCTAACAACTTAATGATGAAATTATAATTAAAAGCATAAGTAACTTGATCATTCTTTAAGAGAAGGACGTTTATAGAGTCCTGAAGTGAAGGTAGTTGCAAGAAACACCAAAAAGTATGGAGTTAACTGAAGCCCAAACTGTGAGCTATATGCTCTCTACGGAAATTATAAATAACCATTACGATAAACAAAAATAACAGTGTTCTTTAGATTTTTAAAGTATAATATTCAGTCGATTGGAGGAACTTTGGATAGTACTTGTTCTTGCAAAGTTTTAACCCATGTTTATGTAATTGATAAAACATCATTATGGATTTAGTTATAAATACAAACTATGGATTTGTAATGATAGAAAAATATTACCATTACCTCCTTGAAGACAAGCAGCATATTAAAACATTTTCTAAGACTAGCATATTAATCATGCTAGGGAAGTAGCTTCTTGACTGGAATTTAAATAACACCCTACTGGACCATACGCTTACCTGCTAAACCTGTAAGGAACCAGCAATCCAATTGAGTTAGCTGAATGCTAAGTAAGCCCCGATCACACACAAGAATTCTTACCTACTTGACAAAAGATAATCATCAGTATATCTAGCAGCAGCAAAATGCAATTCCTTTTCTAATTCTGATAGAATTAAAGCTGCTAAGTGATTAATAGCACTAACACAAGTTTTTAAGATTACACCTTTTAGTTTACAGGTTCTTATAAAGAAGCGATCCCATGTTCTTTTATAAATTGTTTCATTTTATGCTAACCATTAGTAGGTACTTAGCTGTGACTTTAGACATTTTATGTCACTTGAAATTTTTTAAATTTTTACGAATTTTTGGGATATTACATGTGGTATTAGAGCACAAGGTTCAAACACTAGGCCTGAATGTAGCTCAACTTGCTGATGTGGAACTGTAAATTTAAATACATATACTGATGTTGTTTTCTTTGAATGATACACCCAGAGAATTTTGTTTCTGAGTTAATGACAAGTATGGATAGATTGGAAGAATATGCGGATGAGGAACCTCCTTACACTGAACGAAATAATCTTCAAAAAGAACCAATACAAGAAGAGATAACTAATAATTCTTCCAAACTACTACAAACAGTTAAAGAATTAAAATTAGATATGGAATCAGTTAAGAAAGAAAATGAGAGGATTCTGAGAGCTCAAGAGGAGCCAAATAAAATTTTAATAGAAAGATTTCATATTGAGGGAAAAGGTAAAAGAACTAATTATGAAGATATAGGTTATCAACATAAAGATAAAAAACTAAAAAAGTTAAAAAAGAAAGTAGCTCATCTTCTGAAGTATATGGTGATTTACATAAACAAAACTTTCATTATACTAGTGACAGTAGTGAAGATAACCACCATACTAGGAAGAGAAAATTTAAACCTTATGAAGAAATCTCTGGGTAGTTCAAGAAGATCAAGCCACCAACCTTTAATGGAGAAATTGAGAAGGGGGAAGAAGCAGAATCTTGGTTGTCTGAGATGAAGAAATAATTCCAAATTTATAACTACTTATTGCAGCTGCAACTTTTTTCCCAAATTTCTAAAAAAAATTGGACCCTCCTTTTGATTTTGTCTAGCGGGTTTGTTGATTTCTTTTGACATTTGGGAAGTCGGATGATTGATTGACTAATTTTTCCGCTATTTCGAAGGTTAAATGAACTAATATTACCATTTCCCAACCATAAGGCTTTCGAAGACTTAACATTTTTTTAAATTTTTCGATCGCTGTCGGAAGTTAGTTGAAGTTGAGTCAGGGCATTAGTTCTCTATGCCACTGACGTTTCAGGAGGCAAACAATGAATAGTTCTTATTTCCACCGATACGTGGCCTTTACCTCTTTGTCGTTTTATTGTTTAAAACTTTTTTCTGACACTATTTATTTTATCGCTATCAGAATGATTTTTTACTATGATCGGAGGGCTAGTCCTTTGCATTGCCGACATGGCGGCAGCTTTGAGTTTTGAGTCATGGATACATAGTTATTAGAGCTCTCGATCGCCAATGGTTTTGTGATCTGCGGAATCCACAGTCAGTTTGTTATCCGACATTGTGGCTGTCGATCAAACTATTTCTTCGATGTTTAGTCCTTTGTATTACCCACGCATTATTGGTCAGTGGTTCCGACCTTCGACACATCCTACATCGACGTTTAGTGCTTGGCATCGATGACACTATGGCAATGCTTAGATTTGTTTCACCGACACTGTGAATGTGCTGAGAGTTGAGGCTTCGACCCGTAGTATGTAGAGTTTCTGACGCCGATAGCTTTAGAGTTGCCGATCACCGATGATTTTATGTTATCACGAGATCCGTAGTGTGTTCATTGTCCACCGTTGCGGTTGTGAATAGGACTATTCTCCCGGCATCTAGTGCTTTCTACCACCGATGGTTATATATGTGTTGAGCAGTATTTTATCTTTTATCCATGTTGAAACCCACATTTTTCCTCCAGTCCTTGTTTTTGTATGCGTTTACCCTATTTTTGGGGGACGGCGGAGGTTTGCAATGTTTTGGTCCAGTCAGGGTTTTTCCATGACGAGGAGCACAATGTAGAGTCTAGTGTTTTGGATATTAGTAGTAGCGGCAATGTGGTTCATTAAGAGTTTGTTCTATTGGGGTTGTGATTTTGGTTACAGACAGTGCACTTAGAAGATTTTAAGACACAAATTTGCAGGATTTGCTTTTTCCTTGTCATTTTCTTTTCATGCATTAATACTCTGTATAGTTCATTTTTCAGAATGCATATGGAGGAGGTAAATAGATTGATACAGTTTTTTTTTATTTTGGTAAAATCTTAATGGTCTAAGCACATGCTATGTTTATGATAGAGAGTTGGCTGAAGAATGAAGAAGAAGAAAGAAAGAGAGCAATAGAGGAGGCAGCAAGGAAGGAAGAGGAGGAGAGAAAGAGAAATGAAGAAGCAGAGATAAAGAAAAGAAAAGAAGAAAGTGAAGGTCTAAGATTAAAAAGATCTCAAAAATACCAACAGATTACTAATCAGATCGATAGCAGTAGAGGCCCAGGCTTGGAAAAAGTTCATCAGCGACCAAGCTGGTCCCTCTTCATAAAGTGCTCTTAAATTTTAATTTAAAATATAACATGTTGTATAAATTATGGGCACATACTACAAGACAAAAAATTTAGAACTGAAAGGTTGGGGTAGCCCAAAGGTCATCGAGGGGTAGCCCAAAGGTTTTGATTTTTAGTATAAATAAAGGAGATTTTAGTTAGAGAAGGGGACTTTTTCCTAGATCATCTGTGAGAGTATATTGTAAGAAGAACTAATTCCTTTTACAATAAAGAATTACAAGTTTCCTGCTGGAGAAAGCTTGGTGGAATGTTTCAAATGCTTTTCTATGGATCAGTTGAATGTGAACTATTTTGTTTTCAGCTTATGTCCATTAACTGTGAGATCGTTATAACTCATTGAATCTATGTTCATGTTATGAATGCACTCTAGTTTATTCTGTGAAATTTCCACTGTGAGTAATGAAAGTTGTCAAAAACAATAAGCTATCTTGTTGTTCATATTTCTATTAATGTTCATGTGTTTTGAAATAAGTAATAGCTATCTGTAATTTTTCTTAATGCATGCACAGAAATACATTACTCATTGATAACTAATAATTTTGCTCCCTAGGGATAGGTTAGTTAGTCAAATTTAGTTTCTTGTTGTGTGTGATTTAGATGCGAGAGAGTTAAGACGAGAGGTAAGAATCTGCGCATCACATTGTGACATTCCTCGTTATCTCTATCAATCTACATTTTTAGATAGGCACTTGCACATCATACTTAAACACAAAAAAAAACAAAAATATACACAGTGGACAAGGCCGTAACTGGTAAAACCTTTTAATTTGTTACTTGACCTACGGTAGCCGGACCGTAAACCAGACAGATTCCCCATACCAAACAATAACGAGCCAGTTGGGAATTTTATTGGGGAGAATCCCTAACTGTTGTTACCTGCGATTTTCCAGGCCTTAATATATTTTGGATCTAGAAGGAGGGCCACCAGTGCATGGCTGGCCGAGGGAACCTATTTCCTCAAAATTATTCCACGAGTGACAGTTCTGAAAGTATTTTGTTTCACAATCCAACTCCTAAAGAGAAGGGTAAAGAGCATATGTATTCTATCGATAACGAATTAGTTGATGATTTGAGAAGAATTACTATGGCATATGCAAAGAATATGAGAGGATTGTCGATTATCCCTGTCTTACCCATAAGAGAATATTGGAAAAAGGATTTCCCTAAATTAGAAGACATGGTGTTGGTAGAAGACCTTGAAGAACTGGTAGAAGCATCCTTACAAGAAGTTGACCAACCTTTATATCAATTGGATCCAGATACACCTTATTGTTCACCTGTTCATACCCCTATTCAGTCACCACCTCATTCTCCACTCAAAATCACGTCTCATGTAAATGCAAACCAACCACATCCACCACCTGCTTGGAAGGCTAGGTCACCTTTAAACCTGGCAGCTCCCTTGTATGATTTTCCTCAAGATTTTTGTAGCAGGGATTTCTCCTTGCTACAGGGGTAGGAATGTCTCCCTTCTGTCTATAGGACAGAAGGGTAGGTTCTCGCTTGGAAAAAGACTGAAAGGAAAAATGGAATGTAAAGAACATAAATAAAAGCAAAGATGGAAGAGAAATATGGAGAACTCCTCTGAAAACAAAGGTTAGGGTTTCGCTTCCAATGACCTGCAAACAATGATTAAGCTACTATAAACTGAAATACCTGCAAAACAAGTTAGGAAATAAACCTGCAAATGAAATCATGGGTTAGAAAACAAAGAAACTACTAAGCAAATAAACAAAACTAGAAAACACAGTTATACCTTCTCTTTGGGTGGAAATGGGCCACCATGCCCTAGCTTGTGGAAGCACCTCTCTTGGATGGGGGAGCTATGGCTCAATGGAGATGGAGGAGAGGGAGTGTGGGTGGATTGAAAGACAAAGGGTCTTAAGGAATCCACGGGAAACATAACAGCATGAAAGGGAGAATTGTTTTGAGAGTGACCCCCCACCCTCCTTTTATAGCTTTTTTGGGGGGTTTTAGGGTTTTAAGCCCTTAGTCCGGGCTTTAGCCCCCTTTTTTGGGCTTTTAGCCCATTTCACCCTAATTTTAACTCCTTTTATGGTTTTAGCCCCTTTTGGGGAGCTTTATATCCTAGGAGAGTATTTTAGGCTCCTTTTTGGGGTTTTTAAGCCCTTTTCTTCATCCTTAAGAATTTTTTAGGGTGTGGGGGTCTAATGGAGGGTCATGAAGTGGTGTCCTTGGGTGGTGTAGGTCATGGAGAGCTTAGTGAGGGATTTTTTGGGTTAACAGATTGGCCCCTGATGTGTGAGGGCAGGAGCTCATCGTATGGCCAACGGATATCATAGGATTTGCTGCGGTGAGGTGGTGCTTCCGGGGCTAGGGCATGGTGGATTTTGGTTTTTGTATTAATATGGTTCCCATCAATGGGTGAGATACAAATAATGTGTGACATGTATATGGACGAGGCAGGAATCCCCATGCTCGTGATAATGTCAAAAGAATAATTTGATCTATGCTCTAAAATACAAGAGCTAATCATATACAACTAATGATACAATAATGGTTGCCTCAATGTGAGGCTGAATACAATACTGATCTAGTACATTGGACCTATGGCATTCTCATGGAATGCTATATCTTCATGACTGATGGTCTGCTGGATCTGGAACGGTACATAGCTGTATGGACTCGCTGATTGAGAGTTAGAGTCTCTATGGTACAAGTATGCTGCATCAATCATAAATCTATATAGAAGCACTGCTGGGGCTTCTGAACACTATCTCCAACGCAACCCAGAAATCACAAGGGACATAACCTATTTAGGTCCCTCTAGTAGACTCATCGATGTGCTAGATTTAGGTGACATCTGGGGTCTTTGACCAAGTACTATGCAGACCAAACCCTGTATGAATCTCAACGGTGTGATGATGTAGTTGGAGTCAAGCACGTGAGAAACAACCATCCCGAGAGGCACTAAGGACTCCTCTCAAGTGGTCCAAGGAACTCATCAATGAGGTTAATGAAACCAAGATATAGGGACCTCTAGGTCTATCCTCTGGAGTATATGTGTTGTCATCGACAGAGGGAGACCTGCCCCTAGTCAAGGCAATGATGTTTCCTTGACCAGGAGCGTGAGGGAAATAACCGAAAGGTGTGAGACAATCTACGGACTGACCCACTAAATGGTGGGGGGGAGGGGGAGTGGGAGGGAAATAATTGAATAGGGGCAGGGGGAGTGTGATGGACTCAAACTTACTTTGTTCAGAGTATGATGGTAGGGAAGACTAGGCAGCAAATGAAACTTGACTCATGGGAATGGGATCATAGCTGTAATACTGGGAATGTTGTTGCAGATGGGAAATTCTTGGAGGAGGTAGACACTTTTGAAATTGATGGGATCCAAGGAAGACACATTACAGAGTACTCTAAACAAAGGCAACCCAATGTGGGAATGCTGCCAAACTATTTTCTATGGGGTGGTGTTTAGGGACACTGTTATGGTACGGTCTCGTGGATTTTTGGCGAGCTGAAAAAGGTAAATGCTCGATTTTAGAGAGTCTGATAGCATGAAGAAGACTCCAATGGGGGCTCTTTTTCATTGGTAGTCTCCCGTGCCTAAAAAAGGATAAAAGTATACATAGGAGAGCTCACCCATCCTGGAGGGGATGAGAGACTTCTTTACCGTTGGTAGTCCAATCAGCCCAGAAAAGGTTAAACCTATACTAACTGGACGATCATTCAGATACTTTTATGAGCATGAATGAAACCAAGTTTGCTCGGCAATCTTTTCTTGATGAGAAGGTTGGAAAAGAGCTTAAAGACAACCCATGGTGAGCTTTTTCGTAAAGTGCGGCCCCTCTTCCCGAGAAAGCATAAAATTATGGAGAGGGGAACGGTCTTGGCTTGAGTGTGCCAAGGAGGTCCTTTTCAATTGATGGTCTACATGTTCTACAAAAGGAGGTAAATGAGACAATGTAGATGCCCTTTCCTATACTTTAGCAAGCGGGAAAGGAAGCAGTTGTGCTCAGCTATCTTTTCATTGTTTTAAGAGCTTAAACAGAACTCCAGTGTGGTCAACCAATTGCAGTGGCACAGGTGGTGCCCCATGTCGGGACAGTGGACAGAGGTCCAAACATCATCCACGTAGTATGGATGGAGTAGAAGGCTCTCAAACATACCAATACATGCATGGGATAGATCGCAACAGAGGCTCGCGAGTCGATGCGGAAGAGGCATGCAAACCGAGGTGGCTCTTGGACAAAGGTCAGGAGAGCATGTGTGTGTGTTGCAGTGGATGGACTTGACTACATGCGATGTGAGTGCAAGTCCGGGGGCAGTTATATGCCAAATACATACAAGAAAAGTAAATCGTTTTGTGGAAAATGGTCCAGAAGTCCACGTAAGGTGTGGTGGATGAAGAAGACAACTATGTGTTAAAATACAAAATAAAACTAAAAATGGTGTCCCTTAATGGGCAGTGGCCCGAAAACTCGCATGAGTAGTGGTCAGGAAGTGTGATACAAGTATAGGTCCACATACACTTGCATCATCATGTCATGGCTCGTAAATCGAGGTAACTCATGGGGAATGGTCTCGAAATTAATTTACTAAACATGAGACAATGGTCTCATAAGGAGGTGTAAATTTGAGCCCTGAGGTGTGGAGGTGTCTCAAACCAGTTTCAGGTGACTTTGGATTGGCAGCTAATGGTGCTATCCCTGGCTTGTGGTGAAAAATAAAATGTTGAAAAACAAGAAAGGGAAAAAACTAAGCTATAAGGGACTCATAGTGGTTATATCAGGCATAGAATCTTGAGGTGGAGCCCGTTGTGTAACTTCTTCAAGAGTCAATCGTCTGAGTCAGCAAAGAGGTATGCCCCCTTGCCGAGATGAAGGTCATTGGCAAGGTGAGATGAGGAAATCTGGTCTTTTATGGGAAGAACCGATTCCACAGTATGGTTTAAAGGGAATGGGGTAAAACAGAAGGCGGTCTTACATATATCTCTGTCATTTCGTAAGTGGTGCCAAGATAGATCAAGTGGATCTTCCACGGCCGACGAGATAGAAGGGAAAATGGTGCTAGAGATCATGTAAATGGTATTGGTTATGGTTTTTGTGGCCTTGCCCCCACACTCTGTTGGAGGAAGAGGGGTAGGCCTAGAGACAGAAGGAGTCTTTGATGGACCTGGAGGTAGGTGCAACATCATCTCAATTGGCTAGGCATGAGTCAACACATCTTGGGGCCTCAGAGGTACGATAGGTGATTCAAGGTACCACACAGGATATCCCAGTCTGAAATCCTGTAGATTGAAGGTTTCCAAGGTAGACTTACTCACGATCCTGGATGGTAGGAAAAAGAGAAGGAAAAGAAAAAGGAAAAGGATCATGTTGATTGGGAATGAATGACACTATTTCCCTGGTAACTAAGGTTGAGGTTGCAACAAAGGTTGCGGCTGTGGCTAGGGAAACAATGGAAGAGAGAGGTCTGATGGACTGTTGGTGATGGTGGAGACAAGAGGGTCTGCAGAAGTGGACATCATGTAAATGGACATGGTGTCTGAAGAAGGAGGTGGGGGGTGAACTTCTTCGATCAAGGTGATCTCAGACTCAAGGGAATGTTGACAGAGGTTAGCTAAGGCAATTCAAAATTCAAGCAAGTCTTGGCAATGGTGAGAGTAATGTCCATACAAATCGCACAGGGCGCAAGCATGGTTTGTTCTCAATGCCTTGTTTTTTACTATTGGTGTGGTTGGGAGTTCAACCACAGGGATGTTTTCATTTGTATCCATGGCATCCAAATGCATATGGATCATCAGGATTTCATGGAAATTCTGAGTTGGATGGCCCTATTGCTCACAGATGGTGCAAAGTGGGACTTGTTGCAGTTCTGTGATGGCTTTGGCATTCTTTCCCCTGGCCATTTTTAGGTGGGGCGATGCAGGTGCGGGTGCGACGGTTGGCTTTTGCGGGCCGGGTGGGGGGTGAGAATCCACCGCAATGGGTTACACTGGGGTTAAAACAACTTGGGGTATTACTGGTTGATTCGGTGGATCAAGATACCACACCAGAATTCCCAATGTAAAGTTCGGTAAGCTTAAAGTGGCCATTACCGATTTGCTCATGACACCAGGTGGGGGGAAGAAGAAGGGAATTGTATGGACTGGAGATGAGCCCAGATAACTCCCTACTGGTTGCATGTGGAGATGTGGTTGTGGTTGTGACTGTGTGAAACGTTATTGCTATGAGTGATGTTGCAACTATGGACGATGTTGTGGTTGTGGTTGGGGCTGTGGCTACGGTTGCTGTTTGCACCTGGCTGCAGCGGTGCTAGATGAGACCATGCACAAGTCCGCAGTTTCATTTTGTGTCAGTGGTGGTGACACTAATGGGAAAGTAGCCATCATGTTGGTCTCAGCAAGCAACCTAGGGCCCACATTCAACAATGGAGCGACTGGTGTGTTGTCAACCATAGTGTTGATTGCAAGGATGACATTGGCATGTGTGGTCGTCCCTTGCGGCTCAATGGTGGTGATGGTAGGGATAAAATTGGAAGGTGCCATTAACCCTTGTGGATCATGATAAGTGAGTTGATCAACCATCACAATATTCCCTTCGTGGGGGAACATCATGAGACGGAAGACAGTTGATGCGACAGCTATGTCGATCAGCACTGTCTTCTCGGCTAATGTGATGGGGACATGGGGGAGGATTCCTTGGGATTTAGTGGGATGTCCATCATAAGCTCACAGAGTTGTGGAGGACAGTTGCAGAATTGGTGATCCAAGTTTTGGCCAAACCAGGGTGGACATAGCGCACATGGATGCCCCCTCATCCACTATGCATCAATGCACAACCAGGTTTTGGATAGACACTGGGATTTGGAAGGTGATGATGGGCAGCATGTGTGGTTCTTCATTCTCTGTGTTGAATGTGATCAACTTGGAGTCGGAGGGTTCTACTACCCCAAGGGTGGCTAGTAAGGCTTTCCACTGCATTGGGCACGTTCTAAGTACCTCAAGAGAGGACATGGAAGTTGGTGTTTGGTCCAAATCATCCACAATGCTATAACTGACTACATCTCTAGGCATGGCATTATTGGAAATCCTCGGTATGGGGGGGTGCAAGAATGGGGGTAACTGAAGAGGTAGGTTGAATATTTTGGATGTTGAGGCCGTTGATGTGTAAGCGGGTTCGGTGGTGGTACCGTATTGATTTCATCTGGTTTGTAAGTTGACCCCTTCAGTCGTCATGGCTAGCAGGTGGTGAACACCTGTTTCGGCTATGGGAGGTGCCCCCAGAGCGTTGGGATTGGGTTGGGGAGGAGGTGTGGTTTTCACCAACCCTTGGAACGATAGTGGGTTTTAAAGCACCATAGGAGGAGGTCCGTGTGGTCCTGGGTTGGGTTGGGCTTGATTTGCAGCATTGGTGGCCTGTTGGGCCTCGTTTTGAATGGCCTGCTTAGCATGACTGTTGGGCTAAATGGGTAGACCCGGGTTTCACCTTTAACTTCGCACCAACAAAAGACCCACAGTGTTGGCCCTTTCGGCAGTAGCTTGCGAACAGGCTACAGTCTCACTCGAAATAGCTATGGGGTGCCGCAGAATCAGGTTTTTGCAAGCAGAAGAGAGAATCTTACTGTACCTTTAGTCTTTAACTATTAACAATCACTTAACATGATGCTTGTAATATCAATTATGCAGCTTCGCGATTAGATAAATAAATAGTTACTTGCACAACCCCTATCTGGGAATTCACAGCGAAGCTAGTTATTAACAGCAGTCTTACTTTATCAGTTATTTACTTAACAGCATATAAAATATAATAACAAATCACACAAATGAACCACAACACCAGATGTCACGTGGTTCACCCCCAGTGTAGGGGTTACGTCCACAAAAATGCGCTTTATTTAACTCTTTACAACTAAAACGGCAGTTCTGATCTACGCACTCAGCTGCAGATCCCTTCAGTCCTCAAAGCCGCACACACAGTAGCAAGCCTCTGTGCACACAGCTACAAATCTTCCTTTTTACCCACAAAACACCTCTGCGCACACAGCTGCAGAGGTCGTCCCGCACACAGCTAGGACTTAACCTTCTTACAAAAACCCTTATACAATCTCTTATCTTCGCATTACAATAGCTTCATAAGATAATCATTCAAGACCTAACCCTAATTCTTTACATAAGTGCCTATTTATATAGCTCACTATTACAAAACCATGGATTTACACCATGGGTGCCCAAAACCCTAACCCTGGATTTAACCCAAGGGTTGATTACAAAAAGGGGGTTCGACCCACCCGCGACACCCCTAAGACTATTTTAGGCTGTAACTCCGCTTACACTTCCTCAAAAACCATGAAGTTACCAAAACTAGGGACATTTAGGGTCGAAGCCCCAACAGGCCCCTAGGACTCACTTGTGACCCATCCCGGGGCACTCTGCTGCTGTTCTGGCGGTTGGTGAAACCTCATGCACTACTTACTGGCACCCTCCCTACTACTGTCGACTACTCGCTTCCATCCTTTGTACTTTTTATGCTGAAGAAGGTCTTCCGGATCCATCTGCAACCCCACTTGTTACTCTGTCTGTCGAGCACTTGACCATCCATAACTAAGGGTCCCAAAAATTGTGTGTCAAGCTGCATAAGACAAACAACCTCCTTGGCCCTGTCAAACCAGGAAGAGACATGGTGGGATCCTCCAGAGTCTTATTATGATGCCTTGTGCCTTTCGTCGCTCCATGTTAGAGAGAACTTATGTCTGCCTTCGTCCGAATTAGAGCAAACTTCTGCCTTCCTTTGTACCTTGGTCGGATAGGACTGTACTGGAAAATTACTCAAAAGGTTCTGCAACCCTCTCTCTTTGAACTCTCGTACTAACTCATGGACTTCACAATTGTTTGACATGGTTCCAACTAAGCAACTCAAAGAAATGCTTAATGTGAGAGTCGCAGGGCGATGCGGTGTTTTATAGAATCTTGTAACAGAATCTGTCATCATGGTGCATTAATGACACCACATCTGACGGAATGCTGGAAATCTTGTCCACACGGTGCCAGGATTTCCCCCAAAATCTCATTATTACAGGTATGGAGAGCAGTGAGGGCGCCGCTGAGTTTATTTTGTCCCATCCATCATATTTTAAGCTGCGACGCACCTTGGACCTTCGACATAACAACTACCCACAACTTCGACACCATAATAACCCTTACTCCTTACTACCCCATGCGGTACCCCCATTTCAACTGTTCATGGGGTTCAGACTATCCTTCTTATAGCTGCGGCAGATTAGGGGGTCCCAGCCTTTCCCTATACTTCTTCAGACGACTGCCATTTACCATCGAGGGTAAAATTTCTCCATTCAACTTAGCTAGCTGCACTGTGCCACCATCAATAAATTTCTGTACTATGTATAGTCCTTTCCAATGTGTCTTGAACTTACTGGGAATTTCATGAATTTGCTATCGTATAAGAGCACAAGGTCACCTATATGGAATTGTTCTTTTTAATATGCCTTTCATGCCATGCTTTTTCTCTAGCCTTCTGCACTTGCTGCTGGAACCCTGCAATGAATCTGTCTTCTTCTAGTTCTGTTATCTGGGCTAGCCTTTTATTCAACATACCTGGGTCATCCATTTCTGTGAAAGCAGCTATTCTGAGACTGGGAACAATATACTCCATTGGCATTACTGCTTCTTGCCCATAAACCAGCCGAAAAGGTGTGTGACCTGTCAATTTCTTGCAAGTGGTTCTATAAGCCCATAACACTGCCAGGATTTTGAGATCCCAATCATTTCTATTAATATTACAAATCTTGGTCAGAGCCTGCTCAAGAATATTATTGAAGGCTTCCATAGTTCCATTTGCTTGAGGATGGTATGCAGTACTCTTCTGGTGATATACCTGAAATTCTTCGGTCAATGCTTCAATAGTTTTATTCAAAAAGTGTGACCCTTGGTCACTCATAAGAATTCTAGGACATCCAAACCTTGTTAAAATATTGTCAAAGATGAACTTCGCAGCTATAGCAGCGCTACAATATTTGACTGGTTGAGCTTCAGCCCAACGAGTAAGGTATTCAGTTGCGGTAATAATATACCTTGCACCCGATTTCTTTGCAGGGGGATTTATAGGTCCAACAAAATCAATAGCCCACTTATCAAAGGCCTGTAGGGTTACCTGTGGAACGAGGGGCATCTCATCCCTCATGGATGGTTTGCCTGTCCTCTGACAGATGTCGCAGCTGTGGCAGTACTCCCTGGCATCCTTATGAAGTGCAGGCCACCATAACCCTACTGCCAGAATCTTCTGTGCTTTAGCTTTCCCTGCATAATGTCCTCCTGCTGTGCCAGAATGTGCCTCTGCTAAAATCAAGGGTTTCTCATGATCCAAGACACATCTGCACAGGATTTCATCTGGTCCCGTCTTGTACAGTTTTCCTGCTATCAGTGTAAAATCAGCAGCCTGAACCACCAACTGCTTCTTCTGCTGTGTTGTCATCTCTAGGGGTGCAAACCCTGTAGCCAAATACTGAACAATGTCCTGAAAGTAGTCATCGACCATTTGGATAGCGAATAACTAAGCATCAGGAAGACCTTCGTCTAAGCTAGTAGGCTCTTCCCCTGATTCGAGCCTCGACAGATGGTCAGGTCCCAAGTTAAGTCTTCCTGGCTTAACTATAATCTCAAAGTCATATTCCTGGAACAATATTAGCCATCGACATATTCTTCCTCCCAAGACAAGCTTGTTAACCAAGTATTTCAAAGCAGAGTGGTCAGTGAACATTTTAAAGTGAGAACCTAACACATAATGTCGAAACTTTTGCAAAGCATATACCATAACTAAACCTTCCCTTTCTGTCGTAGTATAATTTCTTTCTGCTGTGGATAATTTGCGACTTGCAAAGGCAATAGGGTGGTCAATATTACCTTCGCCTGTCTGAGCCAGTACTATGCCCAAAGCAATCGAGGAAGCATCGACATGCACATGGAACTCCTTATTCCAATCAAGAAACACTAGGATAGGGGCAGTTACCATATTTTCTTTTAGGATGTCCAAGCTTTCTTGACACTCAGGTGTCCATTCAAACTTAATCTCTTTATTCAACTATTTCTCCATCGGGGCTGTGATCTGGGCATAACCTTTAATAAACTTCCTGTAGTACCCGGTGTGACCAAGTGTAGTGCGCAGTTGCTTGACTGACTTCGAAGGTGGCAAGTTCATGATAATTGCTATCTTCGTCAGATCCACCATCAATCCTTGCTTACAAACAATATGACCCAACAGGATTCCAAAGGGTGCACAGAAGATGCACTTTTTTAAGTTCAAGGAAATCCGATGCTGTTTACACTTGTCCAACATAAGTCTTAAGCTAGTTATGTGATCTTTTAGTAACCCAAAAATAGTCCAGTCATCAAAATATACTTCTAAGAATTTATGTATAAAGTCTTTAAATGCACAAATTACGACTCGAGAAAACATGGTAGGTGCATTCTTTAATCCAAAAGGCATAACTGTGTACTGAAAGGATCCCATTTCTGTAGAAAATGTTGTCTTATGTCAATCCTCTGGAGAAATTATGATCTGATGGTAACCTGAAAATCCATCAGTAAAAGAGTATACTTCCTGACCTCCAACATTATCAAGAACTTCATCTGTAAAAGGAGTAGGAAAGGGGTCATGTAGGCACTCATCGTTTAGCTTTCTTAAATCAACACAGATTCGGATTTCACCCTTAGTCTTCTTTTCTTGGACTACCATCGGACTGACCCATTCGGGCTCTTCAACAGGTTCAATAATTCCTGCGGCAAGCATCTTATCTAACTTCATTCTAACTGTTTCCTTATACTTGGGGTTCAGCCTATACGGGCATTGTTTCATAGGCTTCGCATCATGTTTCAATGGAATATTTATGACTCCTATATCGCCAAGGATACCCTTCATCTCAGAAAACTTCATCGAAAATAGGTCTTGATACTCATGGAGAAGTTGGGTCACTTTGCTTACCATTTCATCATCCCAATAATCTCCAATTGTAGCATACTTGGGGTTTTCCTCTGACCCAATGTTTACGGTCTGCGTCTTCAGAGGCTGAGTCACTTCAGGTGTTTCAACCACTAGTCCACCTACTTCGCAGTTTCCTTCTGACTCCGGAATATTGATGTTACGTGAATCGTCATCCTCGTCAATTGCGAGGTTGTAACATTCAACTGCATTAGCTTCTTGTGCTGCCCAATTGGTTTGGTATTCCCCTATTTCTTGGTCATCAAATATCTTAGTATGGATCAATCTAACAGCTGCATCTAAAGCAAGACAAAATTCGTTAACAGAAAATGTAAGTATAAAACTATCAACAAGATCATCCCAACTTACAGTACCGTGTCGAAGCTCGACCTCCGTATACCAGTTTTTTGCTATAGTTTCCAACGTGTGCACAAACTTATGCACCCATTCCTTGCGAGGTACATGTTCCCATGCTGCATAACATTGCTTCAAATGTTCCTGAGGACTGTTCTGCCCATTGAACTTACTTCTCACCCCTTGAGATTGGTCTAGGAATCGGAGGCGTAGAAATTTCTGGCAAGCTTCCCAACTGTGAATATACTTCCTGTGGCCTTTCCACCATCTCCCTGCTGTAGCTCTTAATGCTGCTTCCAGAGTCTGCATTCTCTATGATTCTGGCACTTGTTCTGAGAACTGTGCAATGAATTTTCCTAGATCTGTCAACCCATCATATGTAGGCAAGTCTCTGACCTATGCACTAAGGCATTTAAGAGATTTGGTAATTCATGTGCACCGATGGCCATGTAGCTCGTATAATCGATTCTGCCAACTCTCTAGACCATCATCTGAGTCAGACATGTAGGAGCTATCACATTTCCAATCCATTACACCTTCGGTATTAGGCTCGACATAATCTTCTTCTTTAGCTGTGATATTATAGATGTGGTCCAAAATATCCTGATCTTCCTCTCTGACTGGCTCTGTATATCTTTCTCCTTAAGACGGATCCAATGGTACTATTGCTCTCAATCCCTTCCCTTCAAAAGTCATTTGTCTCTTTTTAAGATTGATAACTGCATCACTATCTATTGCCCACTCAACTCCTAGCAAAGCTGGATAGGGGTTACTGTCATCAATGATCTCATTAACTTCAAAATCTGCTACAGTACTGACTCCATCTATATCTACGGGTACCCAACGAAATCTTCCTAAGGGTACAATCCTCTGCTGATCGGCTAGTCTCAACTGTATAGGTGACCAATCAAAGGTAGGTTTTCCCATTTGTTCCCATGTTTTCTTAGTTAAAATATTGACTTCAGAACCCAGATCTAAAATAATATCCTTCATGTCATACTCTCCTACCTGAGCATGTAGTCTCATCTCTCTTCCAGTTCTTCTAATTCTACTAACAACTCTTTCACTATCAGGACTTTGATGAGGTTCACAAGACTGTATAACTGTTTGTAATTCATTTAAGGCATTCTGATTTCTTAACAATTTGATGCAACTCTGTAAAAACGATGACAGAGTATTTACTTGGCCTTGTGAGTCTTCCTGGGATTGCAGTTGTTGATGCTGCTTGTTTGGTGCTGGTAAATCTGAATCAATAAAGTCTTGTTTGGCCTCCAAAAAAGTTTATTTTTCTCGTCGAACATCAAATGCTGGGGTTTTTTCTACGGCCTTGCGAACCCAAGCTTCGTTAGGCTGCTTTTCCTAACACTGCACCTCTGTCGTAGCTCCACTTCTTGTAACAACATTAACAGCTGGGATCGGTCATGGCTCGACAGCAATCAACTGGACACTCGGACTAGGTTTGTTGTTTCTTTCTTGGATTTTAGCTAGTAACTGTGGGCACTGCTCAATGACATGATCAACTGCTCTATAGTATCGGCCTGTCGTGGTTGGGTTTTGACAGTCTCGAGCTAGATGTCCTTCCTGATTGCAGTTATAGAAAATAACTTGACCTCGACCTCCACCAGGAATACCTCAACCATGGCCTCTAAAACTGCCTCAACCACCTCGGTAACCATATCCATCATTGCCTTGTGCATCCGGGTATATCCTATAAGTGTCGTAGGTCCGCTCCCTCATAAGGTCAAAACTGCGACATTCATCTTCATTGTGGCCAAAGGACTTACAGAATTTACAGTAAGGGTTCTTCGGGACTTAAACATACCTCTGTAACAGATAACAGTCTTTCGGTCGATGCTGGCCAGTAGTTCGGCAAATCTCACAGTACAGAACACTAGGATTCAGCGGGTTTGGTGCTCTAGTATTCAAATAGTTTCTCAGTGCCGAGCACTGATCCTTGTCGTGGCCTTCTGTTCGACAACATATACACCATACCTCTTCACAAGTGGCTTTCCCTTTTTTCATGTCGCGAAGTTCTAAATCCATCTCCGCGAGCTGCACTTGAATTTGAGCTATACCATAATTATATTTGACAGGTGCAGTTTCAAGCTTTATGGCAATCTCTAAGGCCTCTTGTTGATCAGCAACCTTCTGTTGCATGAGTGGAGCTCTGATGTGGGGTAATAATGCTGCAATAAACCACTCCTTATGTTGTGCTGGTCCAATCGTGAAGCTAACTTGGTCAAGCAGAACTTTGAATCTCTGATCAAAGTCCCACATAGATTCGCCTCACCGCTGTTGAATCTCTTTTAACTCAGTGATGCACTGCGACTCTGATTTAGGTTTCTTAAATTCTTGGATCAGTGTTGCTTTGATGTCAGCTAAGACAGGATTCTGCATGCTAGCAAACTTCATAAACCAAGTTAGGGCTCAGTCTTTGAAAGAAGTGATCAGCTGCGCTCGTCAAACATCTATGTCTGTAATGTTCTTCGCGGTCCACACAGTTTCGCACAGAAACCAGAACTATTATGGATCTTCTGACCTAGTTCCTTTAAAAACTGGTAGCTTGATGTCATCATGAACATGGGCCATCTAGGATCTGGGGGGGGAAGAAGGGTTTGAACTAGCTGGGGACGATTGTCCCGCGACAGGGATACTCGGGCTAGGGTTACTTTCAGACTGCGACAGGTTCTCGGGGATAATAGGTCTCTGCTGCAGGGTTATCGGAGGGTTTCTAACAGAGGGGACCTCGGCGGACTCAGAGGCTTCAAAGCTTAAAGGGGTATACTCAGTGGAGGAGCTGAGATCTCTCTTATATCTTTTGTCATTTCGCAGCAAACCACTTTGCTCGTCACAGTCCCAGTCACTTGCAATCATAGGTTAGCAATACTAGATCTAACAATCTGATTCTATAAGCAAGATTCCTTTTTCAGCCAATAGTATTTTAATATTCAAACTAAATACGTTCAAGTGCTTATCCCTTGGTCCTTTAAAAAATTGTCGTTCAGCTTCGCTAAAGGAGGTACTTGTGTCGATGGCGAACTCTGTTACAAATGCTTCGAGAGTTCGCGCAGTCCAAAAATCCACGGCTCACGAGATCGCATTGTTCACTCTTTTCAAGATCGTGATTCTTGCGGGGGTCCAGGGGGGAAACTGATTTTCTTGGAAGTTCGTCCTCCTTTCTATTAACTTGGATAACCACTAGTGCAACTCTATGTGTATAGAACCAAAGAAAATTTCATGAACATCAGAAAAGACGTACCTTTGCAAAAATTGTTCCGCGCTACGACGGGGATCTTTGTTTTCTTGTTCTGCAAACTTGAAATAGGTCGCTTCGATCCAATCACCAATTTCTTTTATAGAGGGCCGCCAAAACATAGCCCTTGAGGTACGGCGTAGATCTCTCTTCAACAGATACTGAGTTCAACCGGCAATGGAACCAATTTGTTGGGCTAAATGGGCAAACCCGGGTTTCACCTTTAACTTCGCACCAACAAAAGACCCACAGTGTTGGCCCTTTCGGCAGCAGCCTACGAACAGGCTACAGTCTCACCCGAAACAGCTATGGGGTGCCGCAGAATTAGGTTTCTGCAAGCAGAAGAGAGAATATTACTATACCTTTAGTGTTTAACTATTAACAATCACTTAACACAATGCTTGTAATATCAATTATGCAGCTTCGCGATTAGATAAATAAACAGTTACTTGCATAACCCCTATCTGGGAATTCACAGCAAAGCTAGTTATTAACAGCAGTCTTACTTTATCAGTTATTTACTTAACAACATATAAAATATAATAACAAATCACACAAATGAACCACAACACCAGATGTCACGTGGTTCACCCCCAGTGTAGGGGTTACGTCCACAGAACTACGCTTTATTTAACTCTTTACAACTAAAATAGCAGTTCTGATTTGCACACTCAGCTGCAGATCCCTTCAGTCCTCAAAGCCGCGCACACAACAGCAAGCCTCTGTGCACACAGTTGCAGATCTTCCTTTTTACCCACAAAACACCTCTGCGCACACAGCTGCAGAGGTCATCCCACACACAGCTGGGACTTAACCTTCTTACAAAAACCCTTATACAATCTCTTATCTTCGCATTACAATAGCTTCATAAGATAATCATTCAAGACCTAACCCTACTTCTTTACATAAGTGCCTATTTATATAGCACACTGTTACAAAACCATGGATTTACACCATGGGCGCCCAAAACCCTAACCCTGGATTTAACCCAAGGGTTAATTACAAAAAGGGGATTCGACCCACCCGTGACACCCCTAAGACTATTTTAGGCTGTAACTCCGCTTACACTTCCTCAAAAACTACGGAGTTACCAAAACTAAGGACCTTTAGGGTCGGAGCCCCAACAACGACCCATGAGGGGACACTCGAATGTGTAGTTCCCAACATCATAGAGTGTGCATGGTTGGTTTGTGCACAATGGGGTGTTGCGTCTTGGTGCATTTTGTCGTGGGGGGTTTTGGGCTGGCTGATTTGACGCAACATTGTTGGGAGGGTTCGGTTGTTGACTACCTCCCTGCGGTTGGTTATTTCCTTGGTTGTGGGGTCGTTTATTTCTAGATTTCTCTTGTTGATTATTGGGGGTAGGCTGGTTGTGACAGTTTTGTTGTGTGAACACTTGTCCCAACGGAGCAGGTGGAGTGGGGGCGGGGGCTTGAACTGGTTGCACTTGTGGTGCATAATAGATTTGTGGGGGTGGCGGTGCCACAAATGTGGGAATTTTCCCCACATACTGCTATGATGGCCAAGCCATGGCCTGATTCTGCTGCGGTGGCGTAGGTTGTGCATAGGAATTTGTTGCTTCGGACTAGGACATCATTCTTGTGTAGTCCGGAGCTTGGTTTTGGTAAGCAACATTAGCATTGTTGCTTGGTTGTGATGGAACTACAGGTGGGATCGGTTGGTGTTGTGGCTGTTGGGAGACCGATCATATGATGCCATTTGCAGCATGCAATGCCCCCGGTGCATCACGGTAGGAGGTACTCGGACAGGGAGTGTCTGGAATGATGGTGTACAGATATCCAGACTGAGCTTAGATTAGGTCAAACTATTGAGCTTTCTGTATGGCTTCTTCTTCGGATTGAGGACGTTCGGATGCGACATCCTTTGCTATGGGTGGGAGCAAGGTATTAAGGAACCAATCCAAGAAGATCATGTTGTCTAGTTGGATTTTGCATAGGCTACAGCGTCACCGCCACTCATGGATATGGTCAGTTATATGAGTGGCAATGTTTTGACGGCAGGATAACAGGATCTCCACCCCCTCGTTATATCTGACAGGGAGTTGGAAATACTGTAGGAACATGAAGGCTAGGGATTTGAAGTCCAGGTATTTGGCCTATGGTAGATCAATGTACCATTCGGTCGCAGCACCTGTAAGGGTGCATTGGAATAGCCTCAGCCTGATGGAATCTTCTACGATGCTGTTGGATGAGCACCATAGATGGAATGTCATTATGTGGTTTTGGGGACATTCCTCTGCTTTGCCTTCAAATTTGGAGATGTTTGATGGTAGCTTAGTTGGCATGGGTGGTCAGAAAGCTTGGTGGCAGATGGGGTTGTTTGTTAACCAACCCAAATCAAGTAGGTTAAGATGAGCCATGAAAGGTAGATTGGACCTAGGTTGATGTGGGATGGGGCTGAGAAGGTGGTGGGGTTTGCAGGTGCATAATGCATATGCATAGCTGGGGGTACTTGCGGTGGCACCATTGTGGATGGGCCAATGCCCCCAATTGTTGTGGGAGGGACTGTATGAGTGGCGGGGACATCGTCCCCATATGTGATAGTAGGGGCAATGTAAGTGGAAGGTCCACTGCCCCCTTGTGTGGCAGGAGGGGCAGTGTGTGTGGAAGGGCCACTACCCCCATGTGCTGCAAGTGGGCCAGCTTGGCTGGCCACTATAGGTGGTGGACGCTGACTGATGACAGTCTGCATGACTGTACTTGGGCCACTTGCTAGGTTGTGGGTGATAGGTTGTGGTGTGGACATGGGTCCACTTTCTAAGGTTATGTCGGAAAATGGATCTGGGTTTGCACTAGCCATGGGGATTGATGGTGTGGTATGTAGATATGGTTCAGACCGATATGGGTCTGAATCTGAATCAGAGGTTGTGTGGCCTTCTGATGGTGTGGGAGATCGCTAAGAACGGTTTCGCCGGTGTCAGTTGAGTGTTCCAAATGGTGGTGGTTTGCCTCTTAGGTGTGAGGAAAAGCGTGGAGGATCAATTGTGTTAGATTTTATGTATGCAAATGGTGGGAATGATGTTTGGACCCTAGTTTCAGTGGCTTCCTATTGGCTATAGGTGGTCACTCAACCACCAAGACTGCCAAGAGACAGTGCTTGGCTTTTTCCTCACAGGTGTTTCTACTCAATCGGAAGGGGTCGTTTCTCATTTCGCTTGGAAATTCCTATCAACGACCAGCTACTTTAGGGTTCCTATGGTACTCCTCATAATGATTTTCTAGGTATAGCCCAAGTACTTCCCACAGTTGAAGTAGTCAGGGACTTATGTCCTAAAAGACTGCATATTTGTTTGTACTTAGTGTAAATTGTTAAATTTTAAGCCTCTCTCAGCGTCATGAACTGAGTTGGGTTGATTACTTGGCATGGTATATTTGTTTGTCTATTTTTATGATATTTGGCAGCTACAAATGGTTTATGAATTCATCATATTGTGGTTGTTTATGCAAGAATTGAATAATCAGAAATTGCGAACAAATACAGTTTTTAACCCTGAATGTTTATGGCCTAACTAAATGACTACCTCACACTGATATTCCTCTTCAACCAAGAGAAGGTGCTGGGATCTCAACATAATGGGACTAATCCCATCCATAGATCCATAGGTCATCTCCTAGATGCAAGGTTGGTCAACAGGGAGGACGCTTAGCGCCGTGAGAAGCCCTCCTTCTCTACCCCCTCTACCTTCCAGGTCATCCGGTTTTAATGGTTTGGAACAATATTAGTGAAGGGCCTAGATCTATACGAGCTTGCCCTTCGTCGTATCCTAGAATACCCCGGAGGGTGATGACTAGGTAGAGGAGGAAGGGTAAGCAAGACAGTTAGTTTTAGGCTGATTTTAGTTAAGCTACATTCATTTGATTAAGCCATTAAAATTTACTTAGAGTTTACACATTGTTTGTAAAAGAAATTGCAAGAAATTGTAACAGAAACTGAAATTGAATTATAGTGCTGGAAAGAGGTGGCTGAACCACACTGATAGTCCCTATAAAAATGAAATTTAAGCTCTATTTGACATGCCACACATTTCTGATCAAATCTAGCGAGGGTGTTGTAAGATTTTTTCAGAAATAGTTGAGAGGGTCGCACAGATTTCACAGACAGTTGCGGTCTGTGTTTCCGAGTAAGGTCGCACCTTTCAGGGGATTAAGTGCGCCCTGGGCATGCCTGTTTGGCCATTAAGTGTGCCCTCATCCCCTGTTCAGGCCCGATAAGTGTGACCTGCCCCAGATTTGGAGTTTTTTCAGATCCGGCTGACAGTAACATGTATTGTGCCAAACTGACTAGGATTTTCCTAGCAGAGGCTTCGGCAGTACTAATAACAGGAAATAAACTGAATTTGACATGAAATTTTAAAAACTAGCGCAAAACTTGAAATTTTAAAAATTTGGACCAGGGATCTTGTGGGATCGACTTGGTATGGTCGTCAATTCTGTAGCAGGGATTTCTCCTTGCTACAGTGGCAGGAATAGCTCCCTTCTATCTATAGGATAGAAGGGTAGCTTCCTGCTTTGAACAAGACTGAAAGGAAAAATGAAATGTAAAGAACAAAAATAAAAGCAAAGATGGAAGAGAAATATGGAGAACCCCTCTGCAAATAAAGGTTAGGGTTCCACTTCCAATGACCTGCAAACAATGATTAAGCTACTGTAAATTGAAATACCTACAAAATAAGCTAGGAAATAAACCTGCAAATGAAATCATGGGTTAGAAAACAAAGAAACTACTAAGCAAATAAACAAAACTAGAAAACACAGTTATACCTTCTCTTTGGGTGGAAATGGGCCACCATGCCCTAGCTTGTGGAAGCACCTCTCTTGGATGGGGGAGCTATGGCTCAATGGAGATAGAGGAGAGGGAGTGTGGGTGGCCTGAGAGACAAAGGGTCTCAAGGCATCCACGGGCAGCATAACAATATGCAAGGGAGAAGTGTTTTGAGAGTAACCCCCCACCCTCCTTTTATATCCTTTTTGGGGGTTTTTAGGGTTTCAATCCCTTGGTTCGGGCTTTAGCCCTTTTTTGGGGCTTTTATCCCCTTCCACCCTAATTTTAGCTCCTTTTATGGTTTTAGCCCCTTTTTGGGGGCTTTAGCTCCTAGGAGATTATTTTAGGCTCCTTTTTGGGGTTTTTAAGTCCTTTTCTTCATCCTTAATCATTTTTGAGGGTGTGGGGGTCTAATGGAGGTTCGTGAAGTGGTGTCCTTGGGTGGTGAGGGATTTTTTGGGTTAACACTTTTGACAAAATGTTTCCTAAGTTTGACTCAAGTGAAAATATTCTGGTAGATGATCATTTGCAAATTTTTTACTTGGCTATAGAAGGACTATGAGTGGGAGAGCATGAAGATGTGTTCTGTAGATTGTTTCCACACACACTGAAAGAAGCAGTAGCCTCATGGTATTTTTCTCTTCCTACAAATTCAATCATAGAATGGGACACATTTGAGAGTATATTTAGAAGTAAATATGCAGTTCATAAAACTCATGTAGCTTTAATGAAAGGGTTATGCACTTTAAATAAAGAAAGGAAGGAAAAAGTGCATAATTTCACTCAAATTTTTGCTGCTTATCTAAAAAAATTTACTACAACTGACAAGCCATCTGAAAAAGTTTTGATTGAGTATTATACTTCTGCTCTAGGGACTAACTTGGCCATGTTTGCTAAGATATCGGTCAAACTTACATTATCAGAAACCTATGAAGAAACTGAGAGGGTAGAGGCTGAGATGGAGAGCATAGAGAATTATCCTATGCAGTCGGAAGAAAAAAAATTTGGTAAGAAACCTTTATTACTGACTAATCCTAAGGATGAGCAGTCACAGGATTTTGAAGGATGTTGAAGATGATGTAGAAGCTATCCAACAGAGTGATAGATCTATAAAAGGAAGCTTACGAATCATATAAACCTCACTATAAAAAAAAGGGAGGACAACAATCAACCTAAACCTCCTCCACACAGTCCTGCAACAATGAATTTAACTGATGTAGGCATGGATAATTTTTGTACCTTTCATCAGCAGCCTCATTCTGAAAAGAACTTCCCATAATGGATCAATTCTATGACGTTGGTAATGAATCAGTTATTGGACTCCAAATTAACAAAAACTGATAAGGAAGAAGAAAAGGACAATCAATCCACAAGAAAACAAGAGGAGGATACTCTGGTTTTATGGGACTGTGTCTCAATGTTTGATATAGAAGAGGAAGATTCTCTAAAACAAGAGGAAACATCAGAAACCAATGTGACAACAAGAAGTCAGGGTTTGTTAAAAGAAGACAGTTCAATACTTCTAAAGATTAAGAAACTTCAAGAAAATATGAAGAATATATAGAAGAACACAACAACTGTTAAAATACCTGAATTTACCATTTCAAGTCAATACCCAAAGAAAATTAACATGCATGTTAAGCCTATTGAAGACAAGGTTGATAATGTCAAGAAGAATCTCAAAGCACCTGAGATGGGGTATGCTATTGTGGAAGATATTAAAAAGGCTAAGGCAAATATCTCATTATTTGAAATGTGTAATGTACCTTAGCAAAAAGACAAATTGTTAAAAGCACTTGAATCACTAGAAGAAGAGCTTCCTACTGACAACCAACCTGAAGAAGAAGTTGTTGAAGCAAGTGTGGGAGGTAATTCTAAGTTTAAAACCACGCCGTTTCTCCTAACTTTTGAGATTTTCAACTATAATGTGCAGAATTGTTTAGTAGACTTAGGGGCATCAACCAATGTTATGCCAATTTCAATCTGTAAGAGAATTAATGGACAGCCTAAACCATCCACTTGGCAGGTTATTCAATTAGACAGGACAGCTGTGAAAGTAATAGGAGAAATGGAGGATGTTCTAATTCAGTTATCTGCAAATGAGAAGATATGTCAGTACATCGATATTGTATTAGAAGACATACCTGATATTTATGGACTTGTTTTGAGTCTAGACTGGTCGGCAAGGCTAGATGGATACTTCGCATTAGATTGGTCACATCTTTGGTTGCCTCATAAGGGAAGTCCCAATCAGATAAAAATATTAAGAGAGCCTAAGATGAAGTATAATGTCACTCGGTTGGAGGAAAAGAATGAACCAGTGAATTCTATGTTGGAAAATTACTTCATTGAACTAGAACCAGGAAATTACCAAGCTGAAGAAGCTAGCATTTCACCTGACACCTAGCCCGATCTCCTTCAATTTTCATGGGCTGATGAGATTGACTGTAAAATAGTAGATTTAGTTTTAGATGTAGTTTTTAATTCAAGTTCGGTAGAGATAGATAATGGGTAGGCCTTTTCAAATTGCAGTCAAGCCTACCCCTCAACTCACAAGTTGCAAGATTTATAGGTGTGGGAAGAGAACTTACCAGTTAGTGGTTTAGTTCTCCAACTTTATGTTTCTTGATTTTTTTTCTTGGTTATCTTGTACATAAATAAACTGATTGCTTTGTTTCGATTTGATTTTCTTATTTTTGTTTATTTTAGTTAGGGTTTGATTGATTTTAATAAAGAAGCAAACTTTTGGTTGCATGGAGTTCATCAAAATTCTAGATTAACTAAAATCCTTGATTATAATACTATGTACTATTGATTTATTTGAAAGAACTTCTTCTAGTTCAACAGTTTTCCTAAATGGCTATGAACACATTGAATTCCTACTTAATCCTTGTAAAATAAATTAGGATCAAAAGGTCTAGAATACTATTTCGAGGCTCCATCCATCTCACATTTAAAAAATTGTCTTAGGGGGTGACAGCAAAAGACCCATGGAGAGGAAGCATGGTAAACAGTATATTATATTTAAATGATCCCATGCCAAGAATTGAAATCCAAAAGGCAAATAAGAGTCAAAATATCCTAAGAAAGCAATATGTATCAAAGCATAGTACTGAACCATATGAGTACAAGATTGCCAAAGTTCTTCTCTGTCCGTGAGCTGAAAAAATCAATACATCTCTCACACAAAAGGACACTATGGATAGAGGAGCCTGAATAAAAAAATTCAGAAAGAAGGCATGCAAGAGGACTCAGAAAGGACAAAAAGTCCAAAAGAACAAAAGTGCAAAATGACATGGGAATGAGGAACAAACGAATATTTCTATTTACCATATGTTACAATCCTGTGGTGTCCAAGCTAGGAACTACCCAAAGACAAAGGTAAAAAATGAAATTCATATCCCTATCCTCAAAAGAGTTATCTAAGACTTTGAAATCTGGGTTTCCATTTTCCCTAAATTGGACTATCATCAATGATTAAAAGTACATACATCTACCATTTGGGAAATCCAAACATTTAGAAGAATTCAACATGTTGGTATTTATTGTCAAACAATCTGTTACTCAGGGAAAAAATTGTCCAGAGATCTGTGTTCACCAGGTAGTCGCCAATTGTTGCAGCTACAACTTTTTTCCCAAATTTCTAAAAAAATTTGGACCCTCCTTTTGATTTTGTCTAGTAGGTTTGTTGATTTATTTTCACCTTCAGGAATTCAGATGATTGATTGACTATTTTTTCCACTGTTTCAGAGGTTAAACAAACTAATATTACCGCTTCCCAACCATAAGGCTTTCGAACACTTAACATTTTTTTTTTTTTCGATCGCTGTCGAAAGTCAGTTGAAGTTGAGTCAGGGCATTAGTTCTCTATGCCGCCGACGTTTTGAGAGGGAAACAATGAACAGTTATTATTTTTGTTGATTTGTGGCCTTTACCTCTTTGTCATTTTATTGTTTAAACCTTTTTGCCGACACTGTTTATTTTATCGTTATTGAAGCGATTTTTAATTGTGATCGGAGGCCTAGTCCTTTGCATTGCCGACATGGCGGCAACATTGAGTTTTGAGTCACCGATACATAGTTATTAGAGCTCCCAATCATCGACGGTTTTGTGATCCGCAGAACCCACAGTCACTTTGTTATCCGCCATTGCGGTTGTCGATCAGACTATTTCTCCGGTGTTTATTCCTTTGTATAGCCGATGCATTATTGGTCAGTGGTTTTGACCTCTGATACATCCTATGGCGGCGTTTAGTGCTCAGCATCGCCGACACGATGGCAAAGCTTAGATTTATTTCACTGACACTGTGGATGCGCGTAGAGTTGAGTCTCTGACCCGTAGTATGTAGATTTTCCAATGTCGATAGCTTTAGAGTTGTCGATCGCTGATGATTTTATGTTATCACGGGATCCGTAGTGTGTTCACTGTCCATCATTGCAGCTGTGAATAGGACTATTCTCCCGGTATCTAGTGCTTCCGAATACCGATGGTAATATACATGTGGAGCAGTATTTTATCTTTTATCCGTGTTGAAACCCGCATTTTTCCTCCAGTCCTTGTTTTTGTATGCGTTTACCCTATTTTTGGGGGATGGCAGAGGTTTGCAATGTTTTGGTCCAGTCAGGGTTTTCCACGACGAGGAGCATAGTGTAGAGTCTAATGTTTTGGAGATTAGCAGTAGCGACAATGTGGTTCATGAAGAGTTTATTCTATCGGGGTTGTGATTTTGGTTACAGATAGTGTACTTAGAAGATTTTAAGACACAAATTTGCAGGATTTTCTTTTTCCTTGTCATTTTCTTTTCATGCATTAATATTGTGTATAGTTCATTTTTCAGAATGCATATGGAGGAGGTAAATAGATTGATACAGTTCTTTTATTTTGGTAAAATATTAATGGTCTAAGAACATTCTATGTTTATGACAGAGAGTTGGCTGAAGAATGAAGAAGAAGAAAGAAAGAGAGGGGTAGAGGAAGAAGCAAGGAAGGAAGAGGAGGAGAGAAAGAGAAATGAAGAAGTAGAGATAAAGAAAAGAAAAGAAGAAAGTGAAGGTCTAAGATTAACAGGATCTCAAAAAGACCAACAAATTACTGAGCAGATCGATAGCAGCAGAGGCCCAGGCTTGGAAAAAGTTCATCAGTGACCAAGCTGGTCCCTCTTCATAAGGTGCCCTTAAATTTTAATTTAAAATATAACATGTTGTATAAATTACGGGCACATACTACAAGACAAAAAATTTAGAACTGAAAGGTTGGGGTGGCCCAAAGGTCATCGAGGGGCAGCCCAAAGGTTTTTCTTTTTTGTATAAATAAAGGAGAGTTTAGATAGAGAAGGGGACTTTTTGGCAGATCATTTGTGAGAGTATATTGTAAGAAGAACTATTTCCTTTTGCAATAAAGAATTACAAGTTTCCTTCTGGAGAAATCTTGGTGGAATGTTTCAAATGATTTACTATGGATCAATTGAATGTGAACTATTTCATTTTCAGCTTATGTCCATTAACTGTGAGATCGTTCTAACTCATTGAATCTGTGTTCATGTTATGAATGCACTCTAGTTTATTCTATGAAATTTCCACTGTGAGTAATGAAAGTTTTCATAAACAATAAGCTATCTTATTGTTCATATTTCTATTAATGTTCATGTGTTTTGAAATAAGTTTCTATTAAGGGCTTAATGTTCTATTAATCCATTAATTCTTTTATTTTTATTTAGAAGTTTGTATTTGTAACAGATATTTCGAGCGATGAATATTTTGTAATTTGAGATTTTGATCTTCATTAAGAACTATAGATTGTTGAAGCTTGGTGCACAATTTCCATTTGATCTGACCTTCTTTGGGTAGAATTACTTAGATTAAGAAGGGCCCCTCAATCTGGTAATGGTTTTCCCATGTATTCATTAGTTTAAGTGTTGTTTTGTTTGGTAATTAAGAACTTTGTTTTTAATTTTTAATTCCTTTTGAGATTGTTTTTAATTTACCGTGTGAATTCATAAATTTCTTTTTAAATTGAAGCATCCAAACTATTTTATCTTTCTTTTGCATCTTCTCTTCATTGTTCATATTGATTTTGTTCTAAAATTCCTCACACAAACCATTTTCCAATTTCTGCATTCTGTGTTCTTGTAGTGCATGTTCCTGTACCTATTCCTACGTTGCACCTTCCTATTTTGTAACTCATATGCATTCCTGCATTGTACATAGTCCTACACTTCATGACTCAGATCTGCAATTGCATTCTTGTTTCAACATACATTCTAGTATTTACAGATTCCATACATGCATCTTTTCCGTTGATTAAACTCCTCATTTAAGCATTGCATAATATGTATATATGTGTGATTTGACGTGAGATTATTTATATCCTTCTTTTATTATAATTATAGTAATTAGTTTCTTAATAGTTGTTTACCCTAATTTTGTAATAATATTATTTGTTTAGTTTTTATTGTACATAATTATTTACCATAATTTTGTGAATTGTTTAGATTAATATTTAAATAATTAATTATTTAAATTAAGATTAGAATTGGTTATATATATATATATATATATTGTTAGAATTCAAATTGTAATATTTTGTAAATAAATGTTATTTCACTTAGAAAAGTATATTTATTTTCTATTTATTCACATGTGGTGTTAAATGAAGGATACAATTAATTTAGTATTATTACTTTCACTTTCATTTCATTACCTTGTTTTATTGCTTTCCTCTCTTCTTCTCTTGGATGTACATATTTTTTTAGGACATTTCATTTTCATAGTTTGAATTCTGATTTCATTTTTTTATTTGTTTAGTTGTTTTTTTCTCTAGTTAGTTTCCTTTGATTTTCAAGTAGTTTAAATTTCTATTTCACATGCTTTCTTGTATTTTTTGAATTTAAATTTTAATTATGTTTTATTCCTGCACTAGATTTCTTGCTATGTTTTATTCCTGCACACAAATTTTAAAAATGTTTCATGTTTTGTTCCTGTACCCAAAATTTAATGTGAAAATTTTAAGTCTTTGACATATACTAGTACCTTTATTTGCATGAGTGAAGATATTTTTGAGTATTCGATATTGTATGTAGATACTTTTGAGTATTCGATATTGTATGTTAAATCTCATGTTAAATTAATATATTTCACACAATAATTTCAATTATGTTGAAATTTTAAATGACCAAACATAACATAACTACCTCTTGAATATGCATTGTTTATAATGGTCAAAAAGAACATCCAATGCATACTTAAATATTTGTAATTGAAATTATGTGTCATATGTTAGTGAATTCTAAGTGTAGGAGTATTTAGTTGCAAGATTTTTTTAGATTTCTCTAATTATTCTTTTGTTTTATCTAGTTTACTTCGGAATTTGCTTGTCTTTGTATTTGATTTATTTTTCTCATAATTTTATCCAACAACTATAGGAATAAGTCGAAGAAATATCAAGGTCTAACACGTGAGATATGACCTCATAGTAATGGGTATCAACCTAAGGTGTTAATTTATTTATTGTCAATTGAATCCATTTTTAATTTATTTATTTTCAATTGAATCCATTCTTTGGTTGTTTGTTTTGTTTTCACTTTTAACGTGTGTTTATCGACAATTAGTCATTTAGATTAGGCTAGATTAGGCTCTAGTTCTACACATACTATGTTAGTACCCTGAAGCTTACATTCCCATTTTGATAATATAATGTTCCATATTAATTAACATATAATTTCACCAACATTTTTGGCACTATTGTCGGGGAGATGCTAAAGGGATTAGAGCATAACTTCTTTCACAACTTGTATGTTTTATGTGTGAATTAATTATAGGGAAAACTTGGGGAAGGAGATAAACTGGTAAGACGAGAGGTAAGAACGTACACGTTCACTTTAGTGGGGTTGTTGAAGCCTCATTGTTTTCTTTTTATTTTTCAAGGTGTAGCGTGCTTTTTAATTCTGCAATTAGTTTTTTTTATTTCTTCCAGTTTGTAGTTAGTTTTTATTTCATCTTTCCTTAAAACTATTAAAAAGAAACAAATTTTGGTGTTGTAAGAACCCTTGTGCACTAATCCATGTGTGAGACAAGACCCACATGAACCGATAAGAAGTAATCAAATATTATCAAGATTTTGAAATAACTCTTTCAATCCTAGCAGGAGTTGGGATCTCAATCTCTACATGTTATAAAGAGAAAATCTTGACAGCCGTCAAGAACCTATCCACCTCTCAGGAAGTGATAAAATAAGAAGAGTTCCATAAATACCAGCAAGAAGAGAAACCATTAGAAACTGAAATCAAGGAATTCTTGATATTCCTCTCTGGAGATCCTATATGCACTAAAGATCAAACTGATCATGCAAAAGAAGACGATTTGCATGGAATAGTAAAAGAAGACATTTAGAGTGGTCTAAATGAACAATTGAACCAATAAAATCATGATTGTATTGATAATTTGTTCTAGGAAACAATTATATCAAAGAACCATCTTATTCTTCAAAAACTCTTTACATCATATCTTTCAAAGCAATTGGTCTCTCATACTTTGGTATACTTTAAAGAATATTTTTCAAATCTAAGTATGAGTATGTTTGTCATATTGTTATGCACATGTTTAAATTGGAAGTAATCCTACACTTGAAGTACATTCTATTTTCTAAAATGTAGATTAGGATGATGTAAATAAATAAAATAAAATTGTAAAGATAAAAATAAGTCCTTTTTCTGAAAATCAGTTTATTGGCACAACTGAATACGAACTTTGCTTGAAAATCAAGCAACTGGAAGTAAAAGCTCACAATAAATTATGTAAGTGTGTATTGGTTCTACAAATCATGTAACCTTTAAGTCATTATGTTTTGTAATCGTATTGGATGATTTTACACCTAATTCTTGTCACCGTCATGTTATGAGATAGGTATCGCATTGATTGGTCAAATTTCTCAGACACTTAAGTGAAAAAATGGGAGAAGAAGGCCAATTCCTTGTTATGAGCCACCAATGCACTTTCTCCTTATGCAACAAGTGGCACATATACTAGAAATGTACCTTTTCCATTGGCAAGGAGCGATGTTTCCAAATGTTTTCTTCTTGTAATAGGAGGTATCCCCTTTCCACCGCCTGTATTCTTCATAAAAAGTGTGGTGCTAAGCTTATAAAGGAAAAAAGAGAAGTTTTTATAAGTTTCTAGAAGATGCCTTCGTGGAACCTCATCCCTAAGAATCAGGATAGGTAGAACTCAAATTATCCTATCATAGGGATGATCCCTCAACCTTCTCATTTGAATCCTCAACCCACTCTATCATTTGAGGCCTTTAAATAGTGGCTTAACCCTCATGGGAAAGGTGGCGAAGATTGTGTGATAGAATCCAAACTCCTCCCAAATAATCTCATACTTTCTTGAGTCATTAGAGGTGAGGTGAAGCTTGAGGAAAGGCCCCATTGTGAAGAGATCCCAACACCAAGGCTTGGTTGTGATCTCTCCTTCAATATTTATTAATGCAAACATTGTTTGTTTCCCATAAACATTGTGTATCTCATTATTATACATTGTTTATTGTTAATTTCCTTGGTCATATACATAGAATTGTATATTATATTGTTACTCTCATATGGTTTTGTTATTTTATGTCTATTGCAGGTTCATTCATCGCATAGCTCAAGCACAACAAGTTCAGAGCTTCAGATATGCATATTAAAAGGTATGAGAGCAGTTGATTCAAGTAGTCTAGATTTCTAGGGAAAATTTCTTTTTTTTTGTAGTGCATTTTGTTTTAGATTTGAATTATTCAGACTAGGGAAATAGCCTTTGTCCTCATTGGTTGATATTTTCCATTAACAAAAGTGGTGACTCTACTAGGGAGATTGAATTATTGGTCTTGTAGTAAGTTGAATATTCATATGCAATATCAATTGATAGATATGCTTGTTAATTCGATAGATTTACTTTGAAATTGATAGGTTTTCCTCTAGTTTCCTCTGATTATTCATGCTCTTGTATTCATTTTTCACTTGGATTCAGTTTTTAGGCTCTAATAAAATTATTTTTTCTCCTTTTTTGTGTTTTAAATATCAATTTGTGTCACCACACATGGGATGAGTATAAAGTGTGTCCACCTCATCTTTCACTTACAAGAGGAGGAGCAAGGTTTTGACAAGAGAAGAGGTAGAGGATAGGGGAAGGTCCTGCTGTGATCGAAATGCAAGACCACGAAGGAACACGAAAAAGGACGAAGAGACCCCATAGTGACAATGAGGACGATTAGACCCAGACCACACCAAGTGTAGAGGCAATATCAACCCCTAGCAGCAACATACCCACACCTCTGTGCACTACATCACAATTAGGAAGAAACACAACTTCAACATCGATGTTCCCAACATGCCAGCAACACTCTAATAGTAGTAGTATATCAACATCTATAAGAAGAAGGCCAAGCATGGAAGGCAACGAGGCGAAGTCACCTTTGTTCCATGGGAATGGGACGAAGGATATAGAACAATACTGGTTCCTGTGTGAGGTAGTATGGACTGTCAGACAAACTGTGGATGATGATGTCAAGAAGGGCCAATTGGAGACAACCCTTCCGGGTTGCGCGCTGGATTGGTACATGAAATTTGTACAAGTTCCTACGGGGAATTTGGAAAAGACATTGGTAGAAGTCAGGAGAGGACTTATTGAAGAATTCTGAAAAACCAAAGTATGAAGCATAGTACATTATAGAACTAAAGGAAATTAAGGAGTACCCCAATGAGACTATTTGGGATTTTGATCAAAGATTCAAGACACTAATCAAAATAGTCATTTTTGATATGAGAGATATTCAACATAAGGAATGGTTCATTGCAGCATTGTTAACGCATATCAGACTACCACTAGTGTAGCAGAAGATTACGACACAAAGAAAGGCTCTAGAGATCGCCATGAAGTTAGAAGATTCACCTGTTGGAGAAAATGTGATTGGTATGAACCAAATTCAGATGTAGTTGGAGAACTTGACACTCCAGTTGAAAGACATTAAGGAGGGGAAGGAACAATGCAAGGATCTTTGGTGCACTCGATGTTTCCTAGATGGACATACCAAGGATACTTGCCCGAATTTCTGAAACTACCTGTTGTCAGGGGCGCCAAATGCTTTAAGTTATGGCAGTGTACCATGGTGCTACATTTTTCAAGTATATGGGCATCAACATGAGGAGTGCAGATATATGCAGAAGATGGTGATGAAGAAGAAAATCCTATATTGCACATTTTTTCGATCTCTCGAGCATGAAGATAAAGATTGTCGCACATATGAACTACTCTAGGAGAGAACATATGACTCGTACTATGTGAAGGGAGAGGATCATCGAGCGGTATAGTAACCACAACCACAAGTGGTGCATCCACCACCTCAACCTTAGTTCGTAACGCAGCAGCAACCATAGATATAGTTTGTACTACAACAACCACAATTGCAGTTTGTGCCACAACCATAGTATACTTAGATGTAGATGGCTCTGCAGCATCCACAATACATTCATTCATCGCAGTATGTTCAACAACAGTTGAATACCCCGCAACAAAAATTTCTCAACTGTAGTACCAGTAGCAAGGAGGTGGATAAGGTCACAGACCTGTTCAATGTTATAATTGTGGTGTACTAGGGAATTATCAGAGAGATTGTCCACAATTACAGTGTACATGCATGTATTGTACCACAATTAATCACATTGTTGAGAACTTTCCATAGCTGACCTCGTGATGGAAGACCGAAAATGTTCCTCAGTTAGAGAATCAGAACCAATTACAGAACCAGAACCAGTCACAAAACCAGAATCAAGTACAGAACCAGAACCAGTTGCAGAATCAAAACCAAATTCCAGTTCATAACCAAATTCTAATTCAAAACCAGAATACAAATAAGAACGTGAATCAACCTGTGAATCCCCCACTGAACCAGAATCAAGGACCAACGGTTGCGATGATCTTGACAGAGCCTAGAACACAGGATGTTGATGTCGATGTCATCACTTGCAGAGGTGCGATAACTAGATAAGATAGTCCGATTCCACAAGTCTGGTTAGATGGAAATAAAAAATTTCAATTTGATGTCAACATGGAGAAAGAAACATTCCTTGAAGCACGGGACGAGATGCACAGAAACTGGGGTAAGTTACATGTTTATCAAATGACTACTTCTTTTGATTCCACTTTGGAGGCACGACCATCATGACATCATGGTACCTTGTAGACCTTCTTTGAGATTTGCTTGTCGCTGGAAAGAGATCTCGATGCTCTTATCGATATTGAGAATCTATTGCATCGACCAGCTAAGGGGTAGAAGGATTCATTAGTGAATTCCTTGCATAAGAAAAAGATGGGGAAATAAATACGCATGAACATTCAGATTGGGGACTATGAGGTAGATTCGTTCATCTTAGATATTGGCTCATATGTTAATATTATGACAAGACATACATGGAAGAATATGGGAATTCCAATGCTGAGATGGTCTCCTGTATAGCTGCGAATGGCCAACTAGGCCAGAGTAACGCTGATTGGTCCATTTATGCACCTTATTGTGGAAGTGGGAGGCATGAATACCTATGCCAATTTCAAATTAATTGAAGTCATTGATGGTGGAGGATCTTGTTGCCGCCTTTCACACACCTGAGTCATGTAGAAAAAATCTTCAAGCCACTCGGTGTGTCCTTGGGGGCAAGTCTCAAGTCAAGGCTATCACCTTTTTCTTGACTCCTCCATTTAGGCTCAACTCCTAACGAAGCCAAGGGGGGTAGAATCTATTAAGTTACTAAGGAAAAATTATTTAGTATGATGATGGAATTAAAGAGTATGTTTTTTAGGAGTTTTGAATTAACAATTGTAAACAGAGATAATCACAAGTAAGCACGAAATGACACACAGTCGCATATAGATTGAAAGAAATAAATAGTTGACCAGTGCCTTAAATGGAGTCAATAGAGAAAATAATGTGCTTGCATGCACTTGAATGAATGTTTTGCAAATGTCTCTCGGTAGATTTTAGATTAGTGTGGAATGTGAATGAGTTAAATTAGGTGAGAAGGGGACTCCAGATATACCCGAGGGGTACTTGGAGTATGTCAAAAGTGAACTTTCACGGCTACCCGCAAGGTGTTTGTGGGTTGGAACGGAGTCTCGAAGACTATTGTTCATAATGCACCCATTAGGGTGTGACAAATATTAGCACCTTGAGGTCACTTTTCAGTTGTTCCCACTCCTTTGGGTATTTTTCCACCGCTTATAGTTTGTTCGAGGCGTTGGATTTTCGCCTGATGGTTTGTCAATTTGGGAGGTGAGGACTAATTAATCTAGTCACTAAAGTGATTTTGATGTATCTTGAATGATTGGATGAACCACAGCCAAGTGCAGAGCATACACACTGGAGTCTTGTCAATTTTAGTAAATTTTAAGATAGGTTTTCTTGTTAAAAAGAAAACCCTCCAAGAACCTCTTTCGATCCAAGTGGATCTCAATCGGGGAATCAAGGAGGGGTTAATTTTATTATAACTGATGAAACAATTGATGAAAAAGGAATAAAAAATACACAATGCCAGTTTTCTAATTAGTCCTACCATGCATCTCTTTCCCCTTGCAGGTTAATCGGGAAGTCGTGGGGTAAGTATTAAAATTACTTTGAAACCACTAGATATGGAATATGGAAATGATTATAAATCAAAGTATACTACCTTGCAGATTAGAACTATGCTAGATTTAAAAAATATGAACAAAAAGTAAAAAATGACACAGACGCAAATCCCCCCAGGGGGGATGGTGAATAGCCTCGAAAGAGCCTATTAAAAAAGATTTTTTCTTTTTATTAGCAGTGATTTACAATATCAGAAAATTAAAATTGATGCAATTTGGACCTTGTTATCTAGGATCCAAAGGCTTACAACAAGCTTGTAACAAGCTAAACTCAAAACACAACGGTGGGGGAAGCTTCCGGGAAGCTCTAGTTTGTCCAAGAATCAAAAAATGGGCAGATTCTCCTTCTCTTTTTTGTTAGACCTGCTAAAAAACAATGAGCAATTAAAATCAAATGTGCCCAAACACACTTTAAAAGTTATTTGGGTCACCATGCTAGTTACCGAAAAAAACTAAGTAAAAAATTGTTAAAAGGGGCTAATCTAGTTTTGCAAAAGGAACCAAGGAAAGCAAGATTTCCTTGGGATCTTGGATTTTTGTTTTGGCAGCCAATGAGATATGCACTCTTCTTGCAGAATTTAAATCTTTAAAGAACAAAAAAAAAACTACCTTATGAGCAAGTTTTAGATCTATGATTTAGCTACTTGCAAAAAAGGCAATTCCTACACCTAGATCTATCTTTATGAAATTACAGATCTAAGTAGCAAGACTCTTATGAAATAGATCTAACAAATATATTCAATTCTTATAACTAGATCTGATCATAAGAGGGAGAGACAGGTAACCAGAAGATTGATTTGTTTTTAAAGAAATGAGAAGAAGAGGAGAGAAGGTCGGCTCATTGCTTGAATGGAGCAAGCTGAAAGGAGGCACATTTGTGGAGTGCTGAGGGACAGAGTCTTGAGATTATTGGATAAGGAATGGCATCAATCTTTATCCACAACTTCATCCAATTGGGAACCTGCAACTAGATAACACAAGCCTGCACAACATGTCGTGAGATCTGGATATAGATGTATAAAGCAACAAAAATGAAAGATCATGCAAAAATAATCTTATTTAAGCATATAACTAAAATTCTTCAGCATACATCATATGGATAAACAAGAGAAATCAATCTAACTTTCCTAGTTTACACCCTTACTTGATTCAACTGAATCCTTGAAGCCAGAAAACAAAAGCAGCACAGAAATTGGAAAGAAATTGCAGTTACCACATTAGCAACATAACACTGAGAATCCACACAAACACATGCACTACATGGTATAGCCTCCAAAGCTTCTTTATTCACAAAATATAGTAGTATTACAATGGCAAGAGCTCCTCAATCTAGCTCTAACTAGCTTGGAAGAGGCAGCCTGAGCTTTATTTATACAAAAAAAGGAGATCCAACCCAGGGGGGCGCAAATACCAAGGAGATAGACCACTGTAGCTGAAGGAGAGTCCATCAATGCCTGATCTGTCAATCGAAGAGCTGATTTGACTGACACCTCAACCTGTTGACTGAAGCATCCACCAAAACTCATCCAGATGAGCCCAAATGTGTGGAGGAGAGAGGGAGGGCGAAATTCCCCATAAGGATGCTGAAGATCAACTCTGGATCTGTCTAGATCACCTCCTTCAGTCAAGGATTTGTCAGATCCAGTCAATCTAGTTCAGATATGACTGATTGCAATCAAATCTACTGAGAATCCACCAATCTAGGATTTTGTATTTGCTCCATTATTCATCAATTTATTAATTAAAATAATCAATAATTGATTTTTGGGGTTTTCTGACTTGAGTGATAGAAAAATCACTCAAAACTTGAAAAAAGTGGGCCCATGGGTTTACACAGTTCTCTTAGCTTGAAAATGAGCACCTACATGATTAAAACTGATTATTTGGCCCACTTTTATTACAAAACCAATTTTCCAATTAAACTATTAAAAAACAACCTAAGTTTTGGAAAAATTAAATTTTAATAAAAACACTGAAAAAATAAAAAATTAAAAAAGTTGAAAAAACCTAGGGGGACTTAGAAATGTTCATATGACTCGACCATGATGCCTGTCATGTTTATACATTGACACATAGACTCTAATAACCTCAATAGGCCTAAATGCCAAGCCGACCACCCCAACTTTGGAGGTATGGAGTGAAAAACTCAGAAATTATCAGTTGTTTATTCAAAAACCAATAATAACCAAGGGAAAAACACCTTGGGCTGATCGGATTGACAAATGACGTATAAGAGACCAAGTATTTTATAGACACTATCATGCTAGAACATTTATTACAATTCCCCCATGGGGTATGAACATGTGATATAGTACAACAAGTCTTCCCAGAAGCAAGACTGAAGCATTCTGAAGTCCAAACAAGTTATCCTTGTCCGGTTCACCCGGCTCACTTGATAAAAAACCACTAAGTACAACTTAGGTGGTAACAGATCCTATCTCACGTTACCGGGGATTGGATGGGCCAACGATAGTATGGTAGTGATCAATTTTAAGAAGCGTGTAATGACCTTTGAGAATCAAGAAATTAGAGTCATTGCTCCAATGGATCCAAATGAAGAGTGAAGGTATATTGGGCTGGGGAAAGATGAATTAGTCAGAGGATGGGATCATGGATATAACATTTTAGAAGATTATGTCCATCCAACTACTTATGGGGATCTCGGTTGGCACAACACTAGCTCTGCGTCTTTTGATTCTAATGATTCCTTAGAGAACCAACATAATTGCTTGCATGAAGTGTCGCTACGAAAGTGTGGCTTGATTACGCAGTCACTGTGTCATGTCATGACTGAGACCATTGAGTTGCAAATTTGTGAAGGAATGACTAAGTTATCTCAATTTCTTGTTGAATTTGAAGATAAGGTATTAGAACCACAATGGTTGCTGGCGTTGGAGGAAGCGCTGAAGGCTACTCCAACACGTTGGTGGGAGACCCATAAGAAGTTGATCACTGTATGGTCTCAGTGTCAAAAACTAATGATAGTTCTCTTTGGAGATGCAAAAATGTATCATGCTGGAAGGTACGATGGGAAGAATAGTCCTGGTGATCATCTGATTGAGTGTCACACCTTGTGGGAAACATGACCAAAGGATGAGTGGGTCCATGCCTTTGTCCACACATTGGATGAAATGCCATGATCTTGGTGTGTATTAGCTAAGTTGCGCAGATAGATTTCTACTTGGGAGGAATTGACAGTTTGCTTTACTCACAACTTCAATTTTGTGGATGCCAATCCAGATGTTCATAATCTATTGCAGCTTATCCAGGATGTTGTTCTGAATGTAGTGCTGGTCACATATCCAGTGGATCCACATGCACATTGTCACATGCATTTGATGATAGAATATTATAATGTGGCAGGAGAGCCAAATGATGATGATATGCATAATATCAATATTCCAGAAACAGAAGGGAGTTGGGATGTCACATCACCAGATGTACCAACGGATCCAATGAATCATCCATTTAAGGTCAGGAAGGTCAACATCAGGACTAAGGAGAACCCAAAGTTTGCAAATGTCAGGGACTACTAGGATGAATAAACAATGGAAAAGATCATAGACTTGTTGCATGAATTCCAATATTTGTTCCCTACAAAGTTTTCTGAGATGAAGGGGATACTGGTATATTTAGGAGAAGTGAAGATCATGTTGATACCAGATGTGAAACTAGTAAGGCAGTGACCGTATCATTTGAATCCGCGATACAAAGAGAGAGTAAAAGCTGAAATTGATTGGATGCTAGATGCTGGAATAATTGAGTCGGTTGAAGAATCAAAATGGATTAGTCCCATGGTGGTCCAAGATAAGAAAATGGCTGAGGGTTGGATTTTTGTTGACCTAAGAAAATTGAATGATGCATGTATGCATGATCCATTTCCAACACCATTCATTGATGAAGTTCTAGAAGGAGTGGGAGGTCAGGAGATGTATTCATTCATAGATCGATTTTCTGTCTATCACCAGATCAGAATCGCAAAAGAGGATCGCCACAAAACAACATTTGTCACTGAATGGGGCTGTTTTTAGTACACTGTGATTTGTTTTGGGTTGAAGAATTCCCCTGTGATATTTTCTTGTGTTGTTATCGTTGCATTTAAATAGTTTATTCATAAGTTTTTGCAAGTTTATATGGATGACTGGATAGTTTATGGATTGATCAGAGACTGTTATAGCTGATTTTACCACTCCAAGTGAATCACACTTGTATGGCCTTCCCCTATCCCTTGCAGACTCCTTAGACCCCTTGGATAATTTTTTGTCCTTTGATGTTTCCTTGACCATCCCTAAAAACATGTGAAAATGAATACACGTGACTTTTAAACCTATAATCACATATATACATGGGTTTGACACCTAAAACCATGTACATCGGGATGTGTGCATAATCCAAATCCTTTTGGAGTTTTCCTTGACATGGATTCGACTCACTTGACTCTTGACCTTCCCTATGCCTTGAGATCGCTCGGATTCGACCTTTCATTACCCCTTTGAAAAGCTATATAAGTAACTATTTGGTACATTAAAGATATAAGAGAGAATTGAGAGCAAAGAAACTATAATCCGTTGTTGCCAGAACTTGTTCTTGAGTCTTTATGGAACCCCAACAAATCCCCTTGATTTTACACAAAATAAAAGGGCCCTCACATAAAATTTTGTAAATACTTTCTTTTAGTTTCTTTCATCTTATCTTCCTTCACTTTTTGCGGTGCTTGCTCTTTGGTTTGGCTGTCATTGTATAAGGATTTGATGATTTGGATATCCTTTTTTCATACAAATCTCATGAGATGAGAGATTATAACGATGTTTCATTTGGCATTTACTATTTGATCACATAAATATCTCATTTGCCAAACTAGATTGACTAAATGTTTGCAGCGTTATCATTTTTGCAAACCCAATAAATTAGTTATATGACAAAGTTCTTTTCTTTTGTGCATAACCTTATAAAGTTTCATTATAATTGATATGTATATCTTTGAAAGAAACTCCTTCATCATTTTATAATATTTTATCAAAAGATCCATCTCTAACATATATCATGTTAAATTATTAAAAAATATTAAATAAATTTAAAATATATATATATATATAATTTTTGAAATTATAATTATTTTATATATATATATATGTTTTACATAAATTTCTATTAAATTATTTTAAGTTCCTCAAAATTAACACTTTTTAACATAATATATATTTACAACTCAAATAAGTTGTCTTTATTTCTCATAACAAATATTTCAGTGATGAATTCATTTCACGTTAACTTTAGAAAAGTCCTATGGAGTCTCGTTATTGTTTTATTGTATTTTATTGAAGGTATTTTTTTACAATGATATGGTTTAATATTTATGATTTTAATGGTTTAATTCAGGTTTCTTTCATATCAGGACGAATCCCTTATTTTGAGATAATTTTGTCACATGAACTTAAAATTAAATGGCCATGCTAAACAATAAGAGAAGGTTGACACACACGGTAGTTCACTTATTAAGTGTGCTTCTTTCTTTACCTCATAATCCTAAACCAGATTACGTAACTCCCTTCCATGAGGTTCTTCTTTTGTCGTTTCATACATCAGCCAAAATTATATATTTGATTGAGTGCTAATAACTCTTATTCAGACGGATTTGGTATTTAATATAGCTCTCCATGCATGTAGTGAAGTTAGCCTAAAAATAACTGGTCCACTAAAACATGGGATCACGCCCGAGATTGTAGCCTTCATAGAGATTGCCAATTAAGATATCTCAAAGTCATCATGTTTGAGATTTCTGCTGTTATCATATCAAGAAAATTAAGCCACGAATCTAGGAGAAAGAATGCTAATAACGGGTATAAGAGCAATCGAATTTATTGCCATGTGGATTTTTCTGTTCTAGAATTTAAAATAACTAATTTCTATTTTAAGCACATATTACCAAAAAATAACGCGTCATCAAAAATTCTATAAAGATTGGTAAGGAAAACAATGTAGGGTTAATTTGAGCTTGTTTTTAGCGACATTGAAATTCCTTCACTTTCTGCTAACATGGTTAACATCAAATGTGAGTTAATGATTCACCTAGAGGAAAATTATGAAGGAATGCTCACAAACTAACAAAATATAATTATGAGAGCGTGAAATCATTGAGCAAAGGATGAAATAGGTAAAATGTTGAGATTATGCCACGAAAAGTTCATCTTTCTCAACTAGCCATAAGATGAAGAGATCGATCTATTATGCTGCCATCTAGGAAGAAAGAGAATGACTCAATTTTGATCTAAATTATTGCACGAAACTAGGAGCCTCTGCTAAGTTTTACCAACTCATTTTTACCAGTTCATCTCTTTTATATAAATCAAGGGAGTAACATCAATATTGTTGGATCTTTTCGTATGTTGATTTCTTTTATGTTCAGGTATATATCTCTTGATATGATTGCCTTATTTACTAATGTTGGATGTCATATTGAAACAGGTTTCCAAAGAAGACAGAATGAAAATTAAGGTTCTTAAACTTGAGGACACCTGGCATAATCTCCAGGAGTCTAGTTTCTGGGTAGGTGAATAAGATCCAAATCTGAACTTTAATATCAGATCAAAGAAAGTGCACTGAACACGATAGGAAGAAGAGGATGAAAAATCGGTTGATGAATTCAATGAACAAAACAGAAACGCAAGAATCAAGGATTCAACTATTCAACGCATTAGAAGAATTGATTGTTGTAATCACTGTAAAGGAGTCTGTCATGAATCTTCATTGCCTATATAAGATTAGGGTATTGATTGGTAGAAAGGTGGAGGTCTCCACAGATCAGAAAGGATTTCTCTTTTTCTATACTCTGTCTTTGTATGTAAAGTGATGTTTGCAAACGAAAGGGAGACGCTGCCAGAGGGGGAAGAGCTACAATTCCGAAAGGTTGTTGCCTAAGAGTTGTAGGATATTTATTCTTCTGTAATTTTTATATTCTAGAGGAAGAATCAATGATCCTCTCTGCGAGTGTGCTTTTGGATACCGAATGAAATCCTGTATTGTTGCTATTCAGGCATAATCAGAACCAGAGATCACTACCATTGCAATCACTCTCATAGTCGACCGTGATTTGTAAGATTTATTTTTATTTTTAATATAGCTGAATACAAATCTGATAAGAGAGATGTTACACTCTTTTTTACTGTTAAACATTTCTTATTTTATCGATTACTTTAAGTGACTGCAAATTTGATGTGTAAATAATATTTATAGGATTATTATTAATCTTATGGTATTCATGTGCTTCAAATGTTTACTATTTATTTAAACTTTGTTTTTAAATAAGGCAGTGAACTAAAATTATATCGTTTTACATGTCAAACTCAATTATGCTCCTGCGCGCAGGATAGATTAGGTAGAGTTAATTTTTCAAAATTAGATTTTAGTTTTATTTCATTTGAAAGCTACAGTTTAGCAATCATTAATCTTGTGAGATTTAGTAGCTGCTAAATCTGTGTATTTCCAACTAGTTAACTTGCACTTAGATTTATTTTAGTTTATATTTCTTAGCTAATTTTAGAACCTGTTGAATTAGGAAAATTAAGTTAGTTGTTTAAATTATTGGATAAACTCTTATTTCAAAACAAAACTAGAATTGAGACTCTCCTTAAGAGAGCAACACATAAAGTAGACATAATAGTTAAACTTCATTCAGTAGTCATTCATAGGAAATTCTTTTAGTTCACAGAAAAATAAAATAGATGTAATTTTAGTAATAGCTTAATTTAATTTATAGATTATTATTTACATTTAGTTTTAATCATTTTTCCATTTAAAATACTTTAATAGCATAAAGTATTTTAAAATATATTTTTCTAGGTTTAAGTTTAGATAACTTTCCTCAAGAGAATTAAAACCTAGAGGTAGCGGGGCCTTTTCTCGTGAGTGTTAGCCATACCAAACATACCGGGGGATGTTTTAAGCACCTTGTATGGGCTGATTCTCCATAGTTGGCCTAGTTCAGAAAATCTGGCCAACAAGTCTGCATCCCTTTGTCCCTTGGATCACTTTTGTGTTCTTCCCAAGCTTTCCTTTTGCTTGTGAACTTGCTATCGAGAGATGGAGGATTGAGGTGGTGGAAGCCCAAGTGGGGGATTCAGTTTCTCCGATTCACAGACGTGCTAATAGAGGTTGTATCCATTCTAATCTCTAATTTTATATTAATAGAAATATCTTTTCCTGTCCAATAATGTATGTTTGAATGAATATTTTATCCATGGATGATTTCAAATGCTTATACATTGTTGATTATATATGCTAGAATAGATATAACACCAATATATATAGTATGCTTGTCTTGTTTACTTGTTGTTGAGGAAGTGATTTATCAATTCAAGCTGAAGTTGGAAATCTCAACGGGGATCTACTTCAACCATCTGGAATAAGGTATGAGGTCTGATCCTTTAGTGTTAGATATTTAATTTCTATTGCATATTGGGAAGGATTGATTTCTGGAGTCAAGCTGTCTGTTGTGGTACCCCAAGCCATAGGAATTTCTTTCCATATTAGAATTGGTGACTCTGCTAGGGAGTTCCTAGTATTTGTCCTTTGGGGGTTTTCTATCGGCATTCAATGACTTTGAATTGCTCTTTTTCTCTTGTTTTTGTGTCGGGTCTGGGGGCATGTTTTCCTGGTAGTGTCTAATTGGTGTGAAATTTGTCTCAGCTTGTCTATTTGCCTTTATTTTCATGCACCTTTCTTCCTGTACACGAGTTTTGAACTCACAGTCGCGTATATACGTGGGTTTCACTGCTATTTCCGTGTACACACGCGGGTTTACTGCGAACAGTCTCGTATGCCCTTAGTTTTTCCTTATAGAGAAATTTGGAGGGTTTTTGGGTGAATTTTAATGGTTGTTGAGTCTCCTTTGATACTACCAGAGTCTGTATACACCTCTGTTTCTGACTAGAGACAATTTTTTTTAGGGTAAAATTTATTTTTTTGAAGAATGTTCTTGTCATTTCATTTTCGATTTTTTGTTTTGGGATTAGTGCATTAGATTTATTTTACCTTAGTACTTTGCTTGAGTGTGCTTGTAGAGTATGGGGGTTGTAGAGCCATTATTTTGCTTTTATATCTCATTTTTATTTCAAAAAATCCAAAAATATTTGCTTATCATCATGCATTGCATCTTGCATTGTGCATAGTACTTGAACTAGATTTGCTTTGGAGTATTAGTCAGGATTTCATATAGGAAAGCTTGCATTTATCATTTGAAGAAAATTGTGTATTTGACATAGTAGCATACCCTGTTTTTCATGGACACAATGCATTTGCATTGATTTTTAGGTGTGCATTTTACTTCATGTTGTGTCATAACACCATTAGTTGCATGACCATATGCCTCTTTTGAGTAATAAAGCCAATTAAAATCAATGCTTAATTAAAATGAACTACACTATTTTATTTGATAGGGTTCATCAACAAGATTAGGTTTTAGGGTCTTGGAATAGTTCATTGTGAGTTAATTCTCCAAGACCACTAAACAACAACATGTATGTGTCTTTCTAGGTGAGTGTGTGAAATTCCTTGGTATAACCAGTGTTTCTCAGGATCCTCCTCTCAAAAGGGAGTTAAGCACGAGGCAGTGTGAGTGGTTTTTTATTGGGATGATCCCTAGTCATAACTGAGTAGCACCAAAGATATTTTCAGGATTGTATTCGTCTCTGGGGGCTCTTTTGAGAGTTTTAGGCTTTGATACCTTGCCCATACGGTCAATCTCGCCTGCCACTGTCCACCTGAGCATTGATTATATTGAGGTGACCTTAGTGACCTTACCTAGGATATCGAGGGGGTACTTTGTAGGGGTTATTCTGTGGGTGTCCCGGCCAGGTTGGGGTCGGAAAACATAGTTGCTTTATGCGTTGAAGCTGAGGCCCACAATAATTGGTTACGTACCTCCGCTTGTTGTGTATGGGAGTCTTAAGCCTCTCCTAGGAAAGAAATACCTGCTTTATTCGGAAGCTCACTTATCCTACCCTTGATTGCTTATGGTTGGCTTTAGATTTTCTTGATGATTTCTCTATGCATGATAGCTTTCCTAGGGTTTGCATAGATAGAGAGTCATTGATATTTTTTGAGTCATTGTGGATTTGGGTGTGGCTCCTCGCCGTTCTTTTCATTTAACAGCACTTCTGCCTTCTACATCTCCTCCTCCTTTGGGAGAGAGAAATAGAAAGTCCAGGCGGACTACTTCACACATTGATTCACACACCATGGGAGACCATATAGAAGGTATTCCTGAACCACCTTCTCCCATTCATGTGGAAGATGGGGAGTTTACTCCTAACTATGATGCTTCACCCGACTTGACTGAGTTACGTCCAGTGATTTCTGAGATAGGAACCTTTCATGATAGACCTACTTACTCTAGGGTTGATTCCCCATTGACGCATCGTCGGTATGGAATGCCAGAGGATGACGAGACTCATTTTGAACCCGCAAGCACTAGTTATGGTAGTTATGGTATGTCTGGTTTTCCCCCACATGATTTGGCATTCCATGTTGAATCTAAGTTCGAGCCTAACACTATGCCTGGGGGCACTCTCATTCCTTACCATGCGGAGAGGTTTGGGAGCACAAGTCACATTGCACCTTCCATCCCAGTGGTGGAAGCTACATCACATATTCCTCCTAGGTCTAGGGTTAGTGATCCTATTAGGATACTAGATCCGAGACGAGTGACTATAGGGAATATCACATACATAATTACACAGATCCCTTCGTCCTCTATCCCTATTTCTTTGAATGTTCACCCTCCACCTTATTCACGTGGTCCTTCAGGCTGAAATGTTGCTAATATTCAAGTCCGTACTGCAGTTACTAGACCAGTTATGTCTCAAGTACAGGCACCGCCCGTTGTTTCGGGAGGTCATGGTCATACTTCTAGAGGTCACATTCCTACTTCCAGGATGTATATTCCTACTTCTGGAATGTATATTCCTACTTACGGAGTGTCTCATGGGACATCCCATGCGATGACTTATGAACCCTATTATGGGACGCAGTATGGACAAGGTTCTTCACCTTATGGGGGCGGGTATCAACAACCTGCTTACTCTCCAAATTACGGCTTTGTAGCTCTGAATAGTCAAGGTACACCACACTATGGTGCTTCCATGCCACCCTATACGGGTCAAACAGGAGGAGGGCACTATGGCCAAGGCCATGGTGGTAATCAAACCTATGTGAATCAGAACTATCAAGGAGCAGTCCATCGACCTCATCATCCTAGGCTCCCTTTCCTTGCAACATTGAATATTCCTAACTTGTTGTGATTAAAAAACAATCCTGTAGCTCATGACCCAGCTTGACCAGCTGTCCCTACTAAGCTTCCCTCGGACATACCCAAATTTGAGGGCAAATCGGGAGAGGATCTGAGTGAACATGTTGCTACCTTCCACCTATGGTGCTCTTCGAATTCCTTACATCAGGACTCAATCCGTTTAAGGCTATTTCAATGCACCCTTATAGGGCCTGCCATGAAATGGTATATAGAGCTACCTAGGGGGGCATTCGCTCTATTCGATGACCTAGTGATGACTTTTCTTAACCACTTCCAGCTACTAGTGCATTATGACGTTGGTACTGAACTCTTGTTGACATTTTGGTAGGATAAAGCCACACATATCTCGGATCATATCCAAGAGTGGCGTAGACAGAAGAGGTTGATTAAAGCCTTTATAATGTCAGAATTCCTCCTCGAATGGTTCCTTAAGTCGTTATTTTCGTATATAACGAAGGATGTTTCTACATCCGGAGTGCAAAATGAGGAACAAGCCATTTTTAGGGTGCAGAAACTGGACTTGATTTATGCTCAGTCTAGTTTGTTATATGATATTATTCCCAATGCTCCGCGTTCTAGTTTCGATCCCAAAGTTAAACCTGGACCACATGCCGATGGCATTGTTGGTTGTGCGAGTGCTAAACTTGAAAATTCGGTTGCAAAACAAGTTAGTCAATTGTCAATAAACCAATCTACTTCAAGACAAGCCACGACTTTGTCTCAACTTGCACAAATGGTGAGTGTGCTTTCAGTACAATCGTCAGACAAGAAGGGTAACCAGCAGCCTGGATGGAATAAAAAGAAGGGTAAGAATAATTGTAAAGGTGGGAATAGGAATGAAAATGCTAATAATAATGATAAGAATGCCCATAATGCTGGGGGGGACAAGCAAGCTAAATGTAAGGTTAAATTTCCTTGCAAGTTGTGTAAGGACAATCACCTCACTTACTTGTGCCCTCGTATCGATGAAGCCTCAAGATTCTTGGCACAAGGCCCAGCTGTGCTAACGAACCCTTTACCTCACAATCAAAATATGAACTCGAGGACCCATGATCAGTCTGGTGGTGATAAATATCCGCCGGAGGGTAGTGGTCGTGGTTGCATTAACATGGTACGTGCTGCGAAAGCTGTGACCCATACGAAAGACTATGGTTCATCACAACCCAGCCTAGGGAAGGAGCCTGATCCACCAGGGACTCCTTTGCATATTGAGAAACCTATGGATAAACCTGAAGCTACACCTCAAATTCCTAAGGGAGTCCTTAAGCGTTCGAGGCACAATCCTAATGCCCAAGCTGCCCATAACTATTCAGTTGTCGAGGATTTGGGCCACACTCCTTGTGCGATGTCTACACTGGAAGTGCTTTAGAGTTGTCATTCACAGAGGAAGGATTTTCTTTCTGCCCTTGGTGTGAATGATGATAATTCTTCCTTCGTGATTAAATTTGAAACTGCAGGACTTCAGCCTCGATTTCCTTAATATGTGTCTCTTTTGATTCACGTAGAATTTCTTAACATGACCATCAAGTGCACTGTGATTGACGAAGGAGCTACTGCTTATGTGATGTCTTTATCATGTTGGAAGGGTTTAGGTTCCCCTGAGTTGTCTAAACCAACGACCAGGTTAACTGCATTCGATGGGAGATCGTTTAGGCCGCACGGGATCCTTCGTTCCCTTAAGGTTCGTTTGGGAGGGAAGACCATTGCGATAGAGGTCAAGGTGGTTGATGCACCCCTTGACTACAATCTCTTGCTGGGTAGGAATTGGATGTACAGTATGCAAGCCGTAGATTCTTCCCTTTTTCGTGTTGTATGCTTTCCATTTAACGGGAAGATAGTCACAATTGATCAAACGTCATTCAAGAATCCATTAGTTACCGCATCTTCGGGAGCTTCGATCCCAATTACTGAACACTCTCAGTAGGCAACTGGGAGTGTGGGTGTAGGAATGTATCCATTCCTCATGGGAAGTTTTAGTTGTGCTACACCGATCCTTACGATAGGGTCTAGTTCCAGTGAGGCTTCGAGATCTATGAGATCAGTGTCTTTTTGCACAAGTCATATGGAAGATCCTTGGATTCTTCCTACACCAAGTACTCTGAGTGATCCCATCATGAAAAACGTGACGTTTCCTGCAACTATGATAGATTATCAAGCTAATATTGAGTGTGTTGCAGAGCCCTATCCTTCCTCTTCATGGATGGAGGAGGAGGACCCTTATGTGCTGCCTGCATGGGCAGTACAATCTTCTCATGTGCACGACTTCCTTGATAGTGTTTTCCCTTCAGACGAAGCAATTATTGAGTCCATGTCAGGAGTTGAGCCACCATGGGAAGAACTCCATCATAGATATTACTTCGTTCCTGAGCTTGACCGCTTAGAGTGTGAGAACTTTAGGGAGGTTCTTAGTGAGAGAATTGGTAGTCCTATGGTTCCATTAAGCTCTCTTGGTCCGATGGCTAATGGAAACATGGCAAATATATCCTCAATGATTCCTATCAATATCTCTCATGATCTTGGCAGGATAGAGAATGTCTATATTGGGGCAGAATGTTGCCATGCTGAGATTCAAGAATATACCGAGCTTTTTAAATAATTCTGTGATATCTTTGCTTGGTCTTACGATGAAATCCCAGGTATCGACCCTCGTATTGTCGAACATGAGATTAAGACTTATCCCAATGCTAAGCCTATTCAGCAACGCTTGTGTGCGGTGAATCCTAGGAAAGCACCCACGATTAAGGTAGAGATAGAGAAATTGTTGAAAGCCGGTTTTATCTATCCCCTTCCCTTGACGGAGTGGGTTTCAAACCCCATTCCGGTTGATAAGAAGCAGGGAGGGATCTGCATATGTACTGATTTCCATGATTTGAATAGTGCCTGTCCTAAGGACAATTTCCCCACACCATTTATTGATCAGATTTTGGATAAGTGTGCGGGTAGCGAGGTTTTTTCCTTCATGGATAGCTTTTTCGGATATAATCAGATACAAATTAAACCTGAGGACCAAAATAAAATGTCATTTATTTTTCCTTGGGGAACTTTTGCATATTGGAAAATGCCTTTTGGCCTTAAGAACGCCAGAGCTACTTTTTAGTGGGCCATGACCTTGATCTTCCACGATCTCAAATCGATTATTGAAGTATTTTTGGATGACCTTGCTGCTCAGTTTCGTATGAGAATGCATCATTCTTATCATTTGAGATTGGTATTTGAAAGATGCCACCATTATTCGGTTAGGTTAAATCCTCACAAGTGCATCTTTTGTGTGAAGTCAGGTCACTTGTTAGGATTCATCATTTCTAAAGAGGGTATAAGAGTCGATCCTTTGAAGGTTGAGGCAATACTTCAGTTGTCTCCCCCAAAAAATATTCGTCATCTTCAATGTTTGCAAGGCATGGAAAACTTCTTACTGAGATTCGTTGTCAATTTTTCCAATTTGAATAGAGGCTTCATGCATATTTTGAATAAGGACACCAACTTTTGTTGGGATGAGCGAGATCAGGAGTCCTTTGATGCACTCAAGCACACCCTAGCATCGGCCCCGGCGATTAGTCCCCCAAACTATATCCATGATTTTCTACTTTATGTGGTCGCATCCATGGAGATTATTGGTATAGTTTTGGTTCAAGAGGATGAGGAGATCCAAGAGCATGTCATATACTATCTGAGCTAGAATCTTATTGACATGGAGATTCATTATTCTCATGTTGAGAATATTTCCTTAGCTACCGTACATGCGGTTCAATGGTTGAGACATTATATTCTCCTTCGCCAGACCTTGGTTGTAGCCCATGTCAATCCATTTCAATTCATCCTCACTCGAAGGATGATTGGGGGAAAATATAATAAATGGATTGTCATCCTGGAAGAGTTTGATCTTGAATTTGTTTCAGCAAAATTGAAGAAACTATTAATTTTTGCAGAGCTTATATCATATTTCCCAAGCGAGGCCGAGGAGTTGGTTTGTTAAGATACGTTTATCGATGAACACATCTTCTTAATCTCAACTTTAGACCCATGGTATGGGGATATCATTATATATTTACGAACATTGAAGGTCCCTACTCACCTCTCATGGGATGAACGACGACGATTACGTCACGTGTCTAAGCATTACCTCATAGTGGATAACACTTTGTACTACCATGGGGTAGATTCCATTTTACAACGTTGTTTAACTCATGAGAAGGCTGAGGTAGTGCTCAATGATTGCCATGGAGGGGCGTGTGGCGGTCATTTATCTGGGCTTTCTACAGCCCAAAAAATCTTAAGAGCAGGTTATTTCTGGCCGTCGATCTTTAAGGATTGTGTTGATGTGGTCAAGAGGTGCCACCCTTGCCAGGTTTTTGCATGGAATATGCACTCAAAACCTATCCCATTACATCCCATCATCATCGTTGGTCCCTTCACTAAGTGGGGGCTTGATTTTATGGATTGCAACCTAGCTTCAGCTGGGGGGCATCATAATATCATAGTGGCTGTTGATTACTTCACGAAATGGGCTGAGGCTATGCCTACAGTTAAATTTGATGGTGAGACAGCCATGCACTTTGTATTCAACAGATTATTACTTGGTTCGAGATTTTGAAAGAGCTTGTCACTGACCATGGCTCGCACTTTCAGAATCATATGATGGAAGAGTTGGCATCAAAGTTAGGGTACAAGCAAGAGCATTCCTCCTCTTACTACCATCAAGTGAATGGACAAGTAGAAGTAGTGAACAAGTCACTCAAATTCATTCTCCAACGAACCATCGCACAAAGCAAGAATAATTGGCACATTATGTTATATCCTTCTTTGTGGGCGTATAGAACCACTGTTAAGACTACCACAGGTTTTTCTCCATAACAAATTATACATGGAGTGGAGTCGGTATCACTGGTTGAGTTTGAGATTCCTTCTTTGAAACTATCTATAGAACTCTTACCGGACACTTCCCCATTGGAGGAGCATTTGGTCCACCTTGAGCAACTTGATGAGCAACGTCGAGATGCCTTGGTGGCTCTAGAAGTAAATAAATGTCACGTAAAGGTCCAGTATGATAAGTCTATCAGTCCAAGGAGGTTTAGTGAGGGAGACTTTGTCCTTTTGTGGGATCAACCGAAAGAACCCTTGGGGGCAGGAAAGTTTAACCCCATGTGGCGTGGTCCTTACATCGTTAAACGTGTGTTAGAGAAGGCCACCTATGAGTTAGTGGATTACGAGGGAACGACCTTGGCGGAGCCTAGGAATGGGCTCTATCTCAAGAAATACTATGCATAATTTTCAGCCAAGGCTGGTTATTTTATACTATTGTACAGTTTTGCATAGGTAGGTCTTTTTCTTATAGTGATCGGGTTTCTGATTAGTTTTTGTTTCTTTTGGTAGATGTCAATGGAATATTCCACCTACATAGGATTTGCAGATGGTGTGAGCTGTCACACTCAACACTCAGCCTTTGCTTCTTGGGTGATTTATACTCCTATGGGTCAGGTATTGTCTTCAGGAGGTGTATATTTACGGCCATCTTCAAACAATGTTGCTGAATATAGTGACATTATTGAGCTTCTACGGGATGCCATTTTACATGGCATTCTCTCTCTTGAGGTACGTCTTGATTCGGAGTTAGTAGTGTCGCAGCTTAATGGTTTGTACCATGTTAGAGATTCGACGTTATTAAGAACGTTCTTATGTGTGAGATTATTAGAATGACAATTTGACAATATAACATACATACATATTCCAAGAATTAATAATCAAGTTGTTGAATCATATGCTAACTAGTGTTAGATTGGCATTTGTTCCATACACAATAAATTCATCACAAACACAAATTTTTACACATGTAAATAAATAAACCGATCATCATAAAAAAAATTATAAACATCCAAAATGTGGTAATACATAGTGTCATGATACAAAAATGGGGCTCTAAAGCCACCAAAATACAATACATGGTAATACAAAATGTATCACTCCCAGGTATCTAAGCCTATGGAGGAGGAGGGGGGTTGTGATCATGGAATGTCACTACGGCTCTAGCTAGCCATCGAAATAACCGCACCCATGCTCGTGGTAGACCCACCACCTGGCGCTGCATAGCCTCAGGCAAGTCCTTGACTTGCACCATGGGAACTCTGTGTGTCAGCCGCACAAAGTTGGTATGAATGCTCTGGAGCGTTCGCTCTGCATCCACACCTGTGATATCATCTCTTCTTCCCTCCGTCTATGACGAGGAAAGCCTTCAAGCCTCTGTGGTCCTACATCTGGATGCATATGGTAGATTTCACTATGTATTGTCACCCAAAAACATGTCTTTTGATTCCATATAATCAGAAAACAAAAAAAAAATGAAATAACTCAAAAATTTAAAGAGAGGGTTGAGATTCGTTACCTATGTCACCGTATGCTGATCCTGGTGGTAGCAGCATGTCTGGGTCCCCATGGAAAGCTATCCCCACATAGGGGTAGTCATCGATGGCAACTATCTATCATCACCACCACAGAAAGAACTCAGCTGGATAGGGGTTGGACACCCTACCTCCACCCAATCTGCACATCGCATCTACCCAACGCCGTTGGGCTAGATCTCAAACCCCTTATAGAGGAATGTCAACTCTGGGGCTCAATCCTGGAACACGCTTGAAGAAAAACGTGCTCAGTATGTTGCTGAAACCAAAGTTTTGCACTCTTCCCATATTACACTCACTGAGCTAGTGTTTCATGTTGCTCAGTAGTGTAGTGCTCCAGTCATATACTGTGGGTCTCATGCACTCCACTACATAGAATATCAGAGGCCGCGAGACCCGGTGGAGTGAAGCCAAGGCTGCTATCCTGCCTAGTGTCAGTAGGATGGCCTTTAGGCCCAGCACCTGTATAGAGTTGGTTGGGATCTGACTCCCCACCTTCTCCATGTCTGGATAGCAGTACACAACAATGTACTCATCTATAGTCAAGCCACCTTCGGGCCCGCGAGAACATAGGTTCACTACTTCCCCCTGTCGGGAAAGTCCAGTAATAAAGTATATGTCCTCCACTTCTATGGTGAGGGACATCCCATCTATATGGAATGACTCTGAGTCTGGATCCCAGTAATCCACCAGCATCTGCAATAGTACTGGTTTGGCCCTTAAGCCACCAAGACACCAAAATTTGTAGAGCCCACATGCACATAGTGCTTGTTGAGCCATTAGATCAGCCTTTACTACCTCCTCTACATCACCATGTTCATGTTCTCTCCATTCTAGGACCATCCTGCACAAAAATTGCAAGTTTTCCCATTAGAACACTAAAAAAAACTCATGCACGGCCACATACGCGACTGTTTGCCAAAAAACCACGTATATATGCAACTGTGAGGGAATTTTCCATGTATATCCATCCCTATATGCGGAAAAACCTGCGACTTCCGCATGGGCCACAGCAAGAGCCTCATACTCCTCTTGATCTTTTGCTGGCCTATTTCCCTCAGGACTCCCTTATGTCAAGTTGTAATTGCATTATCATGAGATTTTCCTACCTTATTGAGCTTTATGTTGGCTTCCCTGACATTGTGTTTTAGCCATATAGCCCAAGCTTGTCTCATGTCTAGCCATGCAGAGCCATTTTTTATATCCTTTGCAGCTTGATTCCCTTTTTACCGGGATGGGATTTTCCCCCGAGTGTCGCTATCCTACACATGTATCCTTGCATTGAGCATAGGTATGTTCCACTGCTTGGAACTAGTTTATTTTCCCCTATGACACTCATCTCCTCCTATTATGTAACTATAAAGTAGTTTTATTCTTTTTCAAGCTTTTTAAATATTTGGAAAAGTCCAAAAAAAAAAATCAAAAAACCAAAAAGCTGGACAAGGAAAGATGTTATCTTTGGCCTCTATCGAGTCGTGTTGCCTTCGAATAGAGCACTGTATATCACATCCATTGGTTGGGTTTATAGTTTGACTTTAGGAGCTGTACTCGTTTATCTGAGTTTATCTCCATCAACTGGTTAAGCTTCCATTCCCCATGGAGCCTCTATCGATGCCTCCTATGTCACAGAGATGTCCCAGTTTTGTATATCAAGTCTATGTTGCCTTTATGTAAGTCACCATATGCCATTATTTCTCTTGTTCGAAGGAAGTTGAAACCTGAGTCGGCCATTCGTCAGTTATCCTGACTTTGCATGTCGGCCATTCCCGGTACAGATTTTGGTTCGTGCACCTTATGATCAAGTATTTCCACATCATACAGCTTTGCTGAGTACCTCGCGTTGGATAATGGGGATGCCTTAATTCCATCCTTCTAGAGGATTTCATCCCATTGACTTCAGATCATTTATTCTGATATTGGAATCTAGAGTCATTTTTGAGTGCCTTGAGACTTGCAGTCATCAGTGGCAGGTTCTCTCGCCATCGACAGTCTTTGGGAATACATCAAGGTCCCCTGATTGATGGATCCTTTCAAGTGCTCGACCTCAACACATTTATTCACACTTGTTAGTTTGCACTCTAGTACCTTGATTCCCATTTTCATTATCGGTGGGTGATCTCGCATCTGTTAACAGTATACATCAATGACCGGTAATCAGACGATGGACTATTATGTTCAACCTTGACACTTCTATTCGCATAGTAGGACATGTACTCGTAGCGGTTTGTGTAGAAGACCTTCCAGATTGGTGGCATCTCTTATATGCTACCTCCTTGATCGTGCCAGTGTTCATGAGATTTCAGCTCTCGTGACTTGATTCCACTATATGTCAGACATTTCCAGCCATTATGGAGATCTTGATCCATTATATATCTTCAGCCATTATGGAGATCATGGTCCTTTGTATATATTCATCATGGAGATTCTGATCTATGTATATTGTATGTGGTAATGACCACTTATGTGATATCTTGTATCATGCTTATTCATGGCCATTGTACTCTTATGTATCCGGGACTGCTATATGTATTTGTAGTTATATGTAGAGTTGTACCATTGTACTATGTTGATTGGGTGGCTAGTCTTCCATTTGGGATCCTTCATCACTCCACTTCTGGGATGGACTTATAATGTATTTCGGCCATCGTATGATCCCTCTAACCTCACAAATTAGGGGGCATCTATTATAGCTGATTTTACCACTCCAGGTGAATCACACTTGTATGGCCTTCCCCTGTCCCTCTGCAGACTCCTTAGACCCCTTGGACCATTTTTTGTCCTTTGATCTTTCCTTGACCATCCCTAAAAACATGTGAAAATTAATACACGCGACTTTTAAACCTATAATCGCGTATATACACGGGTTTGACCCCTAAAACCATGTACATCGGGATGTGTGCATAATCCAAATCCTTTTGGAGTTTTCCTTCACATGGATCCGACTCACTTGACTCTTGGCCTTCCCTATGCCTTGATATCGCTCGGATTTGGCCTTTCATTACCCCTTTGAAAAGCTATATAAGGAACTCTTTGGTACATTAAAGATATAAGAGAGAATTGAGAGCAAAGAAACTATAGTCCATTGTTGCTAGAAGTTGTGCTTGAGTCTAAATCCCTTTGTCCCTTGGAGCACTTTTGTGTTCTTCCCAAGATTTCCTTTTGCTTGTGAGCTTGCTATCGAGAGATGGAGGATTGAGGTGGTGGAGACCCAAGTGGGGGATTCAATTTCTCTGATTCGCAGACGTGCCGACAAAGGTTGTATCCATTGTAATCTCTAATTTTATATTAATAGAAATATATTTTCCTGTCCAATAATGTATGTTTGAATGAATATTTTATCCATGGACGATTTCAAATGCTTATACATTGTTGATTATATATGCTAGAATAGATCTAACACCAATATATATAGTATGCTTGTCTTGTCTACTTTTTGTTGAGGAAGTGATTTATCAATTCAAGCTGAAGTTGGAAAGCTCAACAAGGATCTACTTCAACCGTCCGGATTAAGGTACGGGGTCTGATCCTTTAGTGTTATATATTTAATTTCTATTGCATATTGGGAAGGATTGATTTCTAGAGTTAAGCTGTCTGTTGTGGTACCCCAAGCCATAGGAATTTCTCTCCGTAACAGAGACCATCTGGAAAACTTGGGACTGATGATGGAAAGATGTCGATGGCATCAAATCACACTAAACTCAAAGAAGTGTATTTTTTGTGCACCTTTTGGGATTTTGTTGGGTCACATTGTTTGCAAGAAAGGACTATTGGTTGACCGTGCGAATATTGTGTTGATTTTAAGCTTACCACCACCTACGAATGTGAATATTCTTAGAGCGACGTTGGGGCACATAGGATATTATCACAATTTTATACGAGGTTATGCTGTGATCACAGTATTGATGGAAAAGTTTCTGAATAAGGACACTGCATTTCTATGGATTCAAGAGTGTCAAGATAGTTTTGATACACTGAAGGCCAAGATGGCTTCCGCACCAATACTAGTTTTTTCGAATTGGAACAAGGAGTTCCATGTTCATGTGGATGCATCATTTTTTTTCGCTAGGAGTGGTAATTGTGCAACCAAGAGAAGGAGATATTGATCACTTGATTGCTTTCACTAGTCAGAAGATGTCATTTGCAGAGAAAAATTATACACCCACAAAGAGAGAATTTCTGGCAATAGTATCGATGAACCCCTGACGGACACACCTATTGATCCTGTGCATAAGGATGGCTAGCAAAGTGATAAGGATTCATACCAAGAATCAAAGAAGACACCTATGGACCCAGAAGAAGGACACATGTTCAATTAGTTAAGAACAAATAGGTGCATAGAGCAGGGTGCGAGTAGTAGCACCGCTCCATGGATGCAAGTGTAGTTGAATCGACTTATTGAAGTAGTTTAAGATGCAACACATGCGCCAACAAAAGAAATGATGAAATATGCGCAAGCAGGATTTGCAAAGGTAAGATAAAAAATTGATTCATTATATCATGTTGTTTTGAAGAGAGTGCCATAAGGTACGATTTTGCAGGACTTTGCATCAATCAGCACTGAGCTACGGGTTAGGAATGTTCGAATTCCCCCGACTATGATTGACACTGGAAGAGAGGACTTGAATACCTCCTTACAACAATTACAGGACATATCACTAGATATCAACATGTTTTCCACCTAGACGTTGGTACACATGCAATGATTTTCCAACCAAGATTTGGCAGACAGACAAAAATAAATCATCGATCGATTCTTGTGGTCACAGGAGAAAGAGGAGAAGGCACAGAAAGAGGTTGAGGAATTGTTGTAGGAAAAGGAAATTTTGATGGAATAGAAAGCATAGGAAATCAAAGCGCTAATGCAAGCATAAGAGGAATTGAAAGCGAAGAGCGTCGAGGGGCTTACGGAGCTGAAAAAGGAACAAGATTTCCTTGTCATTGAGAAGGCACATATTTGAGATAGCCGAGTAAAGTTGGAAGAGGAAGTTACAAATTCCTGTCAGTACTTATTGGAGAGTACTGTTGAGCTAGTTGTAGTGGCAAGAAAATAATGACTTGGGTCTGTCATTTCCCAATTACAGCGGAACATTAGATTTTTTTAGGCTTTGGTGCACCCAACCATGCCACCAGAGAAAATAGCAGAGCAGAAGAGTGCTATAGAATATTTGGAAACACAACTCGACGAGATGGAGCAAGAGGAAAAGAAAGTGGTGGATGCGACTACACTATTTTGGGGAAGCATAGTGCAGGATGAGAAGTTGGTGCAACTGACCACATAGTTGTAGGAAGCAGAAGGGAAGCTAGTGACATTGAAGACATCGCTGAGAGTGATGCCACTGATGGTTCAGATCACCAAGTCAGCAGAGCTAAAGGAGATGCAATAGAGGGTCACAAAGGCGCAAGAAAGGAAACAATGACGCAACACACAACTAGATGAGTTTCAAGATATTGGAGCACAAATCTCTATTAAAGCGGTTTCTGTGCTATAGGAAACATAGGAAGGTAAAAAGGAGAACGCTAAGAAAATGGTTGAGCATTCAATCACACATGATCTGATGATGATCCAGGAGATAGAAGACAGATTCAAAGTGTAGTTCAAGGAGATTACTCAGCAGTATATGGATTTCAATATCAAGATTAATGAGTACACGATGTCCAACTAGTGTAGATCGAGGGTGAGCTACAATATTGTGTTGGGGGCCTATTGGAAAGGGGTTTTGGGATAAGTTAGTTGCACAAAATCGCACATGTTGCACAAGCTCAAAGACACCACACAAGTGGAAGATGGTGCACAAGGTGGAAAATAGAATATTTTATATATTTTGTGTCACCTTGTTGGAGACATTTACCACCATACACACTCTTTTTGGTCAAATTGGCCTAGTTAAAACACCATCCTAAGTATAATTGACATTAATTAACATCAGTGGAGCAGTAATTGACATCATCTAGTCACACCCACGCCTACCTATAGTCAAGGAGGCTAACTTAGCCTTCTCCTACATTTGGGGAGGGTAATTGGAGCACTCTGGGGGTGATCTGAGTGATATTAATGCACCTAATTGCTAACTGGTGGTTACAATCAGTTCAACAAGTCAGTTAAGGCACCTCCTCTCATTAAATATATTATTTAATGATTATTTAATGATCTGGAGTCAACAAGGGCGCCTCCACCAACTTCTGATGATCAGTTCAGCTTCAATTAACCTCATCGGGGTTCATTGAAGTCATTGAAGTAATAGAACTTGATGGTTGGCTTGCTATGACATGTGTTTGATCTCTTTTAGTTGAGACTCAGTCATTTATTGCACTTCAACTTCAGTTAGGGTTTGGTGAGTCAATTAGGGTTTTGGTTTAGTGGTTAACTGAGTGTGAACCAAGGCTTACAGTTAGTTAAGCTAGACTCACTCATTCAATTCGAATGACCTCCTTAGGTATTCAAATTTCTCACTCATTCATGCTTGTAGCATGACATTGTAATTGTAATTATTCATTCTTTATGTGATAATTGAGCGGCTACTATTCTTGTAGACCGATTACACCATTTCATGAGTTATTTGCTGATTATTCTTTGATGAGATTGATGCTTTGTTCTAGATCAATAGACAAGCTTAATATGGTATCAGAGCTTACGATGGGATGAAGCTCTATCTCTCAAAAACAATCTTTTTGACAGATTTCTGCATGAAATTTGAGCAATAGCTCAAAAAACCAGCACTGCACCAGAAGCCAAGGCTTACCACTTAATACCCCAAGTAAAGAACTTGTTGATCAAGCTTGCTTGATTGACTATGCTGGGTGTGATGAAAGCCTAAAATGTGCAGGCTGTCGAACCTTACAGTGCCCTTTTTGTTTTTATTTACAGCTTTTAATAGGTACAACTTTGAATGGACTCATCAATCCCTCTTCTCACCCCATTCACAAGCTATTCGGAATGGAAGTTGAAGATGATTGCATCTCTTAAGAGACGAGGTCTCTATGAGGTGTCTATTGGAATTGGAAAAGAGTCTTATGAGAATGATAATGATTGGATAAATGACGGTGATAGAGATTTTGGAGCAATATGTCTGGCCCTTTCTCCTAGCTTGCGCTACCTTATTGGTTCTGCTGAATACCCAAAGGATCTCTGGACAAAATTGGAGAAAACCTTTGGCAAGCACAATGAGGATCATAATAGCACTTTGGAGATCACATCCAGCACCACAAGAGTTCTTTACTCAAAATTTTCAGCCTCTACTCTCTCTGATGAAGTTGTTCAAGATGAAGATGAAGCAAAATCTTCTACACATTCAATTCAAATTGAAGAAATTCTCCATGCAGTGACTCCTTCTCCTGATGCTCCGGAAGTTCATGAGATCTCTGATATCTCATCTCCTAATATTGATGAAACAAAAGAATACATTCAAATCTTTTATATTGAATAAAAATACTTCTGCACTTCCATGCAAACATTCACCGGTGCTTTTCCTTTGAATTCTGTGCAAAATTTACCAGTAATTGTTTCCGAAAGTAAAGAGAAATTTCATTTTTCTTCCTCTAATGTTGCTGCTGGTGAGAAAATATGTAAAAACTTGGATATTTTGGAAGAAATATCAGATTATAAGAGTGACACATTCACTTCCCATGATCTATATCTTCCAGCAAAATCCTACAGGATTGCATGCACCAAAATTCAGAATTTTGAAGAAAAAGACAACTGTGCATCCACCGTCTTGGTTAACCATAATTTTGGATCTGATATGAACCTTATTGGATCTGATATGATATTATTTGGATATGATATGATATTTATTGGTTCTAAATTTCTGGTTCATAAACCTTCATTACTGCTTGTAGCTGTTCTCATCAACGGTGTGAAGAAACAAGTAAGGCAAGTCTCCTACAAAACTGCTGCTAGGGATTTGATTTCATTTCACAGTTTTGGATCTGTTGTGAACTTATTTAGATATGATTTAATTTCTGATCTGATATTATTTGGTTCATATTTTAAAATACAAGAGCTTTCAGGCATGCTTGTAGCTGCTCTCACCAATTCCGGTGTGAAAAATCAAGTACCACACTTTCTCTTCAAAACCGCTGATGGGGATTTGGTGTTAGTTTCCTCATATGAGGTTGATGATATTTTATTATGTGATTCATTAGATATTTCAAAAGCTATATAATATTATGTATCTCAAGCATTCGCTCTCCATAGTCCCAGGGCTTCTCTACCTTTGGTCACATGCTCATCTCCTCACAGAACTAGTAAAGAGGAAGACATTCTGCATCCGCTTGGACACTTTCTCCTAATATTTGGGGCTGATTTTACCACTAATGGTTTTCTGTTCAAGGATGAAACATATCAATTTCTTGAGTGTTCCACACATGGTTCAAATCCTCAAGAACCTTTTCTCTCTCTTCAGATGATTTCAGCTACTCTACATGGGTCCAGTTTTCACCGTGCAATTGTTTATATTTCTGATTCAGTTGAGTGCATTGTTCTTCTTCCAAAGTGGAAGATTCCTCTAGACATATTCATTTAGTTTGGATTCATAGTTTCACATGCACATTCTTAGGATACTGTTGCATAGAAGAACCAATTCTTGATTTACTGCTTAGTTTGAGGGGGAATATTTTTCCCATGAGGTTTTCCTCGTTTCCTTGGTTATATTAAGCAGTTACTTTATTGTACAGGGTGACCTATGGCCTTTTTTACTGGGGCCCTAGCATTTTTATGCATCTATGTTTTGTAACTCTTCCTGAGTATAGCTTAAGGGGGGGTGTTGGACACATTTACCACCATACACACTCTTTTTGGTCAAATTGGCCTAGTTAAACCACTATCCTAAGTATAATTGACATTAATTGACATCAGTGGAGAATTAATTGACATAATCTAGTCACACCCATTCCTACCTACAGTCAAGGAGGCTAACTTAGCCTTCTCCTACATTCGGGGAGGCTAACTGGAGCACTCCGGGGGTGATCTGAGTGATATTAATGCACCTAATTGCTAACTAGTGGTTACAATTAGTTCAACAAGTTAGTTAATGCGCCTCCTCTCATTAAATATATTATTTAATGATCTGGAGTCAACAGGGGTGCCTCCACCAACTTCTGATGATCATTTCAGCTTCATTTAACCTCATCGGGGTTCATTGAAGTCATTGAAGCACTATCGCTTGATGGTTGGCTTGCTATGACATGTATTTGATCTCTTTTAGTTGAGACTCAGTCATTTATTGCACTCCAACTTCAGTTAGGGTTTGGTGAGTCAATTATGGTTTTGGTTTAGTGGTTAACTGAGTGTGAACCATGGCTTACAGTTAGTTAATCTAGACTCACTCATTCAATTCGAATGACCTCCTTAGGTATTCGAATTTCTCACTCATTCATGCTTGTAGCATGACATTGTAATTGTAATCATTCATTCTTTATGTGATAATTGAGCGACTACTGTTCCTATAGACCGATTACACCATTTCATGAGTTATTTGTTGATTATTCTTTGTTGATATTGATGCTTTGTTCCTAGATCAATAGACAAGATTAATACACCTTCTGTATTTTTTGAACATATTTTATAGATATTGGTCATTTTTTTGTAGAATCAGTTAAGAGTTAGTTAGGAAGTTGTCTAAGTGGACCTTGAATGTAAAGGAACAAGCCTATAAGTAGATTTTGAATTACAAGTGTTAATGATCCCAGTTGAGAGTGTCTTTTAGAGTACTTTTGGAGAGCACTTGTTGATCTGTGAACTATTTTGAAGAATCTGTGATTTTGTGTGGAAGTAATATGACAAGACGGAAGTTGAGCTAAATCACTATGTTGTTTTCTGTTTTCTTTCTTTACTGTTTTTTGTGAGTCAATGATGAATGCTATATGAATCTGTGACATGGATCTACAATGTGATGTTTCCCTATTTTCCATGATGTTATTCTTTTGGATCTATTTGTGCATCAATGTGTTTACTGTAGTTATGATTGAATGATACGATTTGTCAAAGAATGATAATAAATGGTTATGTGAATGCATAAGTTGAATGATCTATTAGTGTCGTGATAAACTGAAAAGTGGATGCACATTGTCATTGTTAGAACATTAATCCAACTCATTAGTCCCTAATTACACTACTTAGTCAATTTTATTGCTTTTTAAGCTTTAATACACTATGTGGTGGACTAGAGGTGCTTAGTTGGACAAATGCCAAGTCAAATTGGGGATTTTACACCCACATGAGTACTCCATCTCAGTAAACGAGCCACATGTGCACCCTCATCATTGCTGGGTGCTCTCCCATTCATTAAATTTGGACAACTACGTTGACTTGGAGCGCTAGAGTGGGATTTTGCTCAATTTTGGCTTGATTTGGTGCATTAAATGTTACCTTAAGACTATAAACCACCCATATTTCCACACCCATGCTGTCCAAGGTGTAATAATTGACCCACGTCACTTCAGCCATGTCTAGTCAGCAATTTGTAGTTGTTTGGGCTGATTTGGGGCGTGATTGTCCCACCTAGAGGGGTTTGCTACCAATTTGGAAATTTTGACTTGTATGCTCACAAATGGATTCAAAATATTCACAAAACTCCAATGTTGTATTATATACTTGATAATAACATGTTTCATGGTTAGACAGTTCAAAATTATCTTATTTCTGTTCACATTGTGTGTGTAATTTGCTTCTCAGTTGATGGGTTTTTTCTAGTTTTGCACCAAATTTGATTTGTGAGCTTCACTAACACTCTTATATTCTCCTATGGTTCAAATTTATCACATGGTATCAAATATTGTTGTATATTTTTGAGTTGCGTATCAATTTAGAGTGATTTGAGATGCATTTTTAGTGGAGTTCCAGATAAAATCGAATTGTGTTTTTGCAGAAAATTCAGAAATTTCTTCATCATCAACGCAGGAAGAAATGGAGGCTACCCACATCATGCTAACACCCTTCAATTTTTTTGATTGGAAGGCAGATATGGTGATTCAATTTAGGGCCAAAGGCCTTTACAGAGTTACCATGGGCACTAAGGTAGAACCAAACTCTACTGTTGAGAAAGCCAAGTACTTCAACATATTGGATGAGGCATATGGATTGTTGTGTATGAGAATATTGAGAGAGATATTTTTCCACATTGATAGTTTGACAACACCCAATGAGGTATGGGTGAAACTAGAGACATTGTTTGGGAAACATTATGAACTACGTGGACACCATCTTGAGAATGAGCTTATCAGCTTGAGCCCAGTGCACTATGACACTATCCAAGACTTCTTCAGCAAGTTTAAGTCACTTGTGTTGCAGCTAAGGAAATGTGGCATTTAAAATAAAGAGGACCAATTGCTCTTGTCTATACTTTCGAAGTTGGGTCCAGGGTTCTCAATGTTTGTGAGCACATTCCACTCCAGAAAGTTAACACTTAGAAACTGGAAAATGCCCACTCTAGAAAAATTCATGGACTCACTCACTCAGGAGCAAGAAAAGCTTGTCCAAATGGGAACCATCAAGACTAAGTATCAATAAATAGCAGTGGGAGTTTCAAATTACTCAAATGGCAATCCCAAGTCCAAAAATTCAAATCTACCAGAGAAGAAGAAAAAACCAGAAAAACCGAAATTCAGTGATGCAAGTTCGAGTCCTTCCAAGGAGAAGGACAAGAAGGGAAAAGAGAAGTCCAAATACACCTATTTCCACAAGGGATGGAATACAAAGAGCTCATTCATGAAAAATACCATTGACACCATGGTGCATCTGTTGGAGAAGAACAACATTTCAGTCCCTAATAGTACAAGGAAGAAGGATGGAAACTTTAGTTCAAATGAGAGAAAGGAGAAATGTCATGCTTCGGTAGCAAGTACCTCTAACTCTTCATATTTTGTCATTGATTTGGGTGCTTCCAGGAACATGGTGTCCAAGTGAGAGCTCTTCTCCTCCATGAGTTCGAATTCTATCACGATAGTTCGAATGGGGGATGATTCAAAACTCCATACCAAGGGGATTAGGAGGATTGATTTAGAGCATGGCTACTTTAGTGGTGTATTGTATGTACCATACCTTGTAGCAAATTTGATTTCAGTCTATCATATGACCCATACAAGAGAGCCAAATAGAGTGACCTTCACTCCAGAAATGGTAGATATTATAGAGATATCAATAGACCAAGTCATTGCAATTGGGTATGTAGATCATCATGAGAGGATGCACAAGTTTTCGAACTTCATCCCCACTTCCAATGACCAAGCACTTATCTCACATTCCAATGAGCTTTAAAATCTATGGCATGATAGGTTTGGTCACATGAACTACAAGTGCCTCTAGCCACTACAAAGAGATGAGATGGTGGAAGGTCTTCCACAAATCAGATCATCAAATGGAGCATGAATTGGTTGTGTAGTTGGGAATCATCCCGAGCAAAGCTATGAGAAGAGGAAGGAAAGGAGAGAAACACAACCACTTGGGTTGGTGCATTAATACTTGATTGGCCCATTTCCCACTCCATCATATGGTGTATCAAGGTGTGTGCTTAGATTCATAGATGATTACTCTATATTTTGTTGGGTGTACTTTCTCAAATTGAAGTCTAAGGTGTTTGAACACTTGAAGATTTGGAAGGAATTGGTAGAGAATCAGAGTGGGAATAATATTAAGGTCCTTAGGAATGATAATGGGAAGGAGTATGTGAAAAATAACCTAAAACAAATTTGTGAGGAGAGTGGCATCCAAATGCAACACTCAAATCCCTACACACCAACAAAATGGTGTTGCTGAGAGGAAGAATAGGTCTCTCAAGGAGATGGCCACTTGCATGATAGAAGCAAGGGATATAAGTCGAAATATATGGGGTGAATCGATTATTTGTGCTTCTCATATAAAAAACAAATCCTTTCACAAATCAACAAAAGGAATGACACCATACGAGGCATGGTTTGCTCAAAATCCAAATGTCTCAAATTTTAGAATTTTCGGGACTAGAGCATGAGCAAGAATCCCCTCCAAAAAGAGGAAATACTTAAAACCACAAAGAAAGGAGTGCATTATGGTTGGGTATGGTGAATAAACCAAAGGTTACAAGCTCTTTTACTCCTCCAGTCACAAGACATTTGTTGAGAGAAGTGTGAAATTTGAAGAAGAGCCAATTCCTGATTTTGAGCTTGCACCGAGGGAATGCTCCTCTCCTCAACCATTCGAAGATGTAAGTGATGATACATGCTCTATTTTTTCTGATATGTCTGATATAACAGTTTATGAACATGATTTTTATGTATATGACTCACCATCTAGTCCCAAGTGGGATGAAAACATTGTACAAGCAGCCGGGGAATTGCCAAGCAATCCCCATGAGCCTAGAAAGACTAGATCACAAACTAGTAGAGCTTCCTTTGCAAGTGATAGTGATCTTTCTGAGCACTGTTATATGCTTATTGGGTCTTATCCTCAAACATATTAGAAATATTGTAATGGACCTAGATGGAAATCAGCAATGGAATATGAATTTCAGTCCCTCCAAGAGAACACTACATGGGAATTGGTTCCCCTTCCTCCCAAGAGGAAGCTTGTTCAATTCAAATGGGTTTTCCATACCAAAATTGTTTCTGATGGTTATGATATGAAACATAAGGAAATATTAGTTTCTAAGGGATACTTTCAGGTCCATTTTTTTTATTACACAGAGACCTTTGCACCGGTTGCAAAGATGTAATCAATTAGACTAGTTCTAGTGCTGGCAACTAGTAAAGGTTGGGAAGTTCACCACCTGGTTTTTAAAAGTGCATTCTTACATGGTGAGATATAGGAAGAGATATATATGAAGCAGCCTGAATTTTTCCAATAGGATCCTTCATTGGTATGTAGGTTTAAGAAATCATTATATGTACTCAAGAAAACCCCTATAGCTTAGTATGCAAAAATGTATGTTTTTTTGCTCTCTATTGGTTTCACTAGATGCAAATTAGACCCTAATGTGTATTTTCAGAAACAAGATGGTATTTTGCAGGTAATTATTCTTTATTTTGATGATCTCTTCATTACAGGTATTTTCACCAATTCAATTGGCCAAATCAAGTCATCTTTGCATAGTGAATTTTCGATGAAAGACCTAGGATTGCTAAGGCAATTTTTAGGCTTGGAAATTGAGCAAAATGAAAGGGGCATAAAGCTGATTCAACCATAGTATGATTAAGAACTTCTAAATAATTTTAACATGGCTGAATGTAAGTAATCCAAGTCTTGTTTTCTTTCTAGCATCAAAATGCATGAATTTGACAATTCTCCATTGGTAGATATTACACTCTGTAGGAAACTAGTGGGCAGCTTGCTCTATCTCACCCACACAAGACTTGATTTGTCTTATTCTGTAAGTGTTGTAGAAAGAAATATGCACCAGAAACATGAGCTCCATCGAAGGGAATAAAAATTAATTCTTCAGTATGTCCAAGGAACCAAGAATTTCAGGGTGTACTACATAGCTAGTTCTTCACTTCAACTAGCTGGATTTTCTGATTCAGATTGGGCCAGAGATCCCACTGACAGGAAGTCAAGTTCAGGTTTTGTCTTTATGTTTGCTGAGGTCCTATTTTTTGGTCAAGTAATAAATAGCACACCATTTAATTTTAATCAGCATAGGATGAGTACAGGGAAGTAATCAATGCTGCTACACAGTGTGTTTGGTTTCAGGGAATTCTTCAGGAATTTGGTGTCACAATTGATTCTCCAACCAAAAATTGGGTGAAAAATCAAAGTTCCATCAAAATATCTACTGATTCAGTGCATATATAGAGGAAAAAACATATTTAGATACACATGCATTACATTCGGGTCTTAGTGCATGACAAGGTGATCTCACTACAATATTGCCCATCTACTGAGCAAACTACTGATATTTTTACCAAGGATTTCACAGAAGAAGACCTTCACCTACTTGAGATATTTGATTGGGGTAAGTGAAGGATGGTAATTTCCTGTTATTTATTGCAGGTCCATCCCCATTTCCATTTTTTAGAGAAGGTTTTGTCCCATGAGGTTTTCCTTCTTTTCCTCGGTTCATATGGACAAATAAATTGTAATTTCTAAATTATGTATTTGAGGTGAATTGAGCCATTGTTGCCAAGGCCTCCATAATTTTGTGAGATGTAATTAGTTTTTGGATTAAGGGATGGTTTTAGAAAATTAATCCAACTCATTAGTCCCTAATTACACTAATTAGTCCATTTTATTTCTTTTGAAGCTTTAATACACTATGTGGTGGACTAGGGGTGCTTAGTTGGACAAATGCCAAGTACAATTGGGGATTTCATACCCACATGATAAATATAGATCAGTAAACCAGCCACATGTGTGCCCTCATCATTCCTAGTGCGCTCGCATTCATTGAATGTGGATAGCTAGGTTGACTAGGAGCACTAGAGTGGCATTTTTGCTCAATTTTGGCTTGATTTGGTGCATTAAATGTTACCTTGAGACTCTAAACCACTCATATTTACACACCCATGCTTTAGAAGCTGTAATAATTGATCCATATCACTTCAGACACATCCAGTCAGTAATTCATGGCTGTTTGGGATGATTTGGGGCATGATTGTCCCACCTAGGGGGATTTGATGCCAATTTGGAAATTTTGACTTATATGCTCACAAATGGCTTAAAAATCCTCATGAAACTCCTATTTTGTAATATATACCTAATAATAACATGTTTCAGGGTTATATAGTTTAAAATTATCTTGTTTATGTTCACATTGTGTGTGTAATTTGCTTCTCAATTGATGGTTTTTTGCTAGTTTTGCACCAAATTTGATTTGTGAGATTCACTAATGCTCATATATCCTCCCATGGTTTTAATTCATCACAAAAATCTCCCATTATACATAAAATTGGTTCTGTTAGGTCCCTCGAACATATCGGGTGAGACTTCATCCTCTCTGCGGGTGTTGCCAGACGGGCTAAAACCTGTCTAGGCCGGTGCTCATGGAGATCACGGTGGTTTGGGTGTCAATAGAGTGGGAAATATTGTTGACTAGTTTTGTTGTTTGGGTTTGTGTCAACACATTTGGAACCACTGTTTGTTTCATGTGTACAAAGAAGGGGGCCATTGTTCTATATTTGTCTGCAAGGAGCGGTGCCATGCTACCAATGCTCTGTTATAATCTAGAAAAGTGCGGTACCAGGTAAGTCTATAATACCTGCTTTGATTTTTGAATTTGAATACAAATTTTAGTTTTTAAAGGTTTTTTTTTTCTGATAATTAGTGTCATCAATTGAAAACTGGAAATGATTATGCTCTTTATTTGGTTTTCTCTTCAAGAATTATGATTGATTTTGGATTTTAAGGCTTCTTATTTTGTCTTTGATTTGAATTTAGTATCTTGGAAATAATTTTTTTGTTTTAGATCTTTGATGTTTCATACATTTGACAAAAATAAAGGACCCCTTTCCCTTATTTTCTTCATAGTTGTAAAAGATTTTTTGTATTCTTTTTTAGTGAAAAAGTTGAGAAAAAAATTCATAAAATTTTTACTGTAGCAAGGACCCTTGATTAGTCTGAAAAAATTTCAAGTGTTTGTTGTGTGTTTTTTTCTTCTCATTATAACAAAATAACAAAAATATTTTGCTTTCAGTTTTTATTTCTTTTAGTTGAAGAATTAAAAGTTTTGTGTGAAAAGTAGTAGCATCTTTTCCTTTTCCTTATTACAAGATCCCATTTCTTTTCAAATTGGATTAGAAATCTTTGTTTTCTTGAGTTAGGAAAGAAAAGCAGTAGTTTGATTTCATTTGATTGGGATTTTCTTGCATTTGAAAAAATAAAAATAACCAAACCTCTATCCTTGTTTTAGGTAGGGAATACTCGAAAGTTAAAGTGAAAGATCTGCACTTATATACTTGCATGGTTTTATATTCAGTTTTTCACCTCATGCATCTACCTAAAATTACAAGATAAAATAAAGTACTAGTCTAAGTTAAAATATTTAGCTAGTAGTTATAGGTTAGAGACATGTTCTGGCATATTTAAACATAGGAATTGTTGTTTATTTCCTGCACTGCATCCTAGGGATCATGCAGTTCTTCTAAGTACTTGTTGGTATATCAAACAACTTTTCACGTACCATTGAGGTATATACAAAGGTACTTCATGTACTCGATGGTATATAGGAAGGATACTTTCATACAGTTGTGCATTAGACAACACTACCAAGGAGTTGAGCTCCCATGTACCTTGAGTATATCAGGAGACACTTTTAGGGATCCTGAGACCATCTAATAAAATACCTTCGACTGTTTTATCGTCACAATACACCGATAATGACACTCAAGGAGATTATTACACATGTACCTTCTAGGTAGTCGGCTATTCAAGAAAGGGTATGGTCCTAATAATCCTTTCCACGCTCTACTATTGGACCCTACGGTATATAGCGAGTTGTGAGGATCCAAAACTTCAATCCACTCTTGTCACATATTTTTCTTGTTGCCTTAGTTTGAGTAGTGCTTGTTTTGTTTGATTAGTTATAGGTTTATTTTTTGGAATAGTTTGACCTATCAATATGGATGATTTCCCCTAGATATGGTCTCTTCGTTTACAAGGATTACTATCTGAGTATCCTTTCAATCCTACGACTCAATCTCCTGTGGAATGAGAGATGGATATTAACTATGAAGCGGGAAGTGTCTATATTCCTGAATTAGAAGGAGTTCCTATTATAGAAGAAGCGGGTGCATTATCTCTCCTTGGTACTGTTCCTATTACTTATTATTTGATATCACCTATAATGGAACAACCCTAATCCCAAGATCCATATTTTTCCATAAATACCCCTACAGTATCTTTGTTCAACTAGTTCTACCTCGATGATCCATTTGCTACTATGTTTTATCCAACTTATTCATTATGGGTAACCACTTTAGGACAAGATATCTCTAAAATTGTTCTACTAGTGTCGCTAATGTATTTTCGATGGAGATAACCCCTAACCCTAGAAGGGATTTCCTTGATATTCTTCCAAGTGATCTCCTTGGTATATATTTAAACTTCCCTTCTAGTTCAATTTGGGCTAATTCTCATCCTTCTCTGATAGTCTCTAGACTCACCACTCCGGTGCGGATTTCGCAATCTTCTCCATATCCAACCCCAAATTATTCATTTAGAAGTTCTCCCATTCCTTCCATGATTTTGTCAAATTTTGTAAGTGAGTCTTTTCCTTCTGTATCCTACGTAATTAGAGGTCCTTATGTACCCATTTTTCATAATGTTTCAAGACCCATACCTCTAGTTGTAGGATCTAGTGGAATCGCTAGTTATGGTCTTGTTTCACAACCACCTGCATCCGCTTAGGTTCAATCAAAACAATCCAATATTGGTAACCAATAATAGAGTGGGGTGCAGTATAATAGCCCTTTGTACATGCCATACCCAGGAGGTATTACCAATCAATGGACACAACCTGCTTATGGACCCCAAGTCGAGCCTAACCCGGGTAAACCTTTAGTAGGGAAAAACAATCCCAATTACCAACAATATGCGGGTGACTATGGAAAACCTCAGCTGACCTATGATCCTACTTGGTTTTCCATGCCTTAACAATATTATAATTACTAACATATTAATAGGAAACTCCATTTTGGGAAACATTATCTTTTCCACAATTTTCCAAATTGATTAATGATCCCATTCTACACGACCCTTTTTGGACAACTATTCCGGTAAATTTACCATCATACATTCCGAGGTTTGATGTAAAGCAAGGAAAAGATCCTAAAAATCACATCATGACCTTCCATATATGGTGTTTTTTGAAATCCTTGATGGATGATTCCATCTGTTTGCAGCTCTTCCAGAGAACTTTGACCATTATGACTGCTAAGTGGTACTTCGAACTTCCACAACATTTGTTTCTATATTTGAATTCATTGGCAACCTCTTCCATCTACCAATCTGTTATGAGACTCACACCAATCTCTTGACTTCCCTTCAGAAAAATACCTCCACCTGCATATTTGATCATGTTAATGAGTGGAGGAGGTGATGAAGTTTGATCAAGGATCCTATTCCAAAACAATTTCTATTTGACTGGTTCAAAAAGTCATTGCTTCCCTTGATTTTCACAGGTGTGGCTATGGGAGGTGTTGTTACCAAGGAACGGGCTATTAGTCATGTATAGTACTTGGACTTGGTTTATTCCTAGTCCAAGACATTGTATGAGTTGATCCCTCATGATCCTCGTCCCAATACTAATCCGACCAATGAACCTTCTAAAAATGCTATGGATGGTGTCGTAGGTACAATCCAACCCCCATCCATAGTAAAACATGCAACACAGTAGAGTTATTCTCATGCAATCCATTGTAATATCATAGATCACAGAGAGTTACCAATAATACACATTGAATCATATAGACATAATAGACAAAACAGACAAGAACATAGATAAAGAATAACATATTATATTATATCATGATGGTCCATACATACACAGAATTGAACCACGTTCTCATCTGGCTTAACAGCCTAATACATATGATTTACAAACAGTTGCATATAACTACCTATTGGTTCAGTCAACCGACATGACCTTATGTGACGGACCCAATCTCAATTAGTCAGCTATTCGACTAGTTGGCACACCGACTAGCTCCTCCAACATCTCCCCCATGAACAAAATATTTCTTCGTCCCGAAGAAACAAGGGAGGTACTTCAACAATGTGCTATCTTAGGTAGTTGTTTCTGGTATTGTTTGTCTTCATGGATTGTGTAGTCAGATGGTTGGTCGTTTCTGTATGGAGGTTTCCACAATTGCTTCTGCTGTAATGGCCAACTGATGTTGAAATTCTGCCCAGCTCTGTAATACTTTCTGGATGTCGATGGTCAATGTTGTTATGCTTGATAAGGTCAAAATATTCTCCTTGATGGAAAGGTTTGCTATGCTTCCCATGTCGGGTCCCATGAATTGATATTTTTCTTCTGCTATTTCCAGTAGTCTTTTCATCTGCAAGAAGATGGTATCTAGTTTATCCAGGATTGGGAGTGCTTGTTGTACCCATTGGTGTGCTTGTTTTTCTAGTTTCTGTAGTTTAGTTGTATCCAATACAATTTGATCTTGTATCTGGTTTCTCAGTGCTTCTTCGGTGCCTTTTCTTCTTTCTAGTGCTTGAATTTGTTCTCAGGTTTGTCGGGTTTGCTAAAATACTTGCCCATAATAAGTGGGCCAATCATAGAGTACTTCTTCTGTGATGACAGATTCTTCCATGTGGTCCTGCAGCACTCTGTGAGCCTCTGAGAATGTTGTGTATTGTTGCCTTAACAATATGGAAGTCTCCTATTTTTGGTCTTCTTTAATATTTAGCAGATTTGATTGTAAAGTAGACACCATGCTTTCAAATAACTGATATGCCTTTTCAAGCGGCTTGTTGGTGTTGGCCTCTAGAGGTCCTGGTATTATTGTTTGAACTAATTTTCTGCATTTTGATAGAAACTCAACTTGTTCATTCTTACTGTTGTCGAGCTGATGTCATCTAGTCCGGCTTCTTGTTTTTGCCTCAATGGCCAGAGTTTCTAAGAGTTGTCCCAACTCTCCGTATCTTAGTTTTGTTGCGTCGACTGCAATAGTCGATTGAAGTTGACTAAGGTGGACCACTTTCGATTGTGATTCTTTGTGGTGTTCCTTCTTCTTGTTGTCTCTTTTTCTCTTGTGTTTATGTTGTTCTATCTATTTTTGTGCCTGTGCATATGCAAGTGGTGGATTCTCCTGTGGTTAGTTTTCTGGTTGTCGATATTCAACGGTCGGTGGAACTTTCAGTTTAATTTCTTGGGTAGGATATGTAGGTGGATGTGTGTTTGGAGGATTTGTTATAGATGGTTCAGGGTTTGGTAAAGGTTCTGGATTGGGAAGTGGTGGTGGAGATGGCAAATGGTCAGGTGTAATTGGTGTAGTGGGGATATTGTCAGTCGATGTTAGGTCCTCGACTTCTGGTGGTGAATCATCTTGGGTTGTAAGAGAATAGGTTGTCAATCACCCGGTTATATCTTCTAGGTTATCTTCCTCCACATCTCTTGCTGGACGGTGGCTCATTGGCTAATGGAGGGTGTGGGATGTAGAAAGGGATAATGGATGAGGTGTGACTTGTGACAATTTGAGATGACTTGTTGGGGTTCCTCAAGAATGTTGACTTGATAATTCCCATAGATCTTGGTTTCTAGGGTATTTGGCCAATTTGTTGAGGGAAGATCTGTCTTGATCCACTAGCTTCAATCAGTGGACATTTGGTGGTAATCCTCTGGACAGAGGTGATTACTTTAGGTAATTTTTCAATGTATGCCTGGAAATCATTGTCTTGGTAGAGCTATTCTTTTAGTGTCTCCGGCATAGCATTCTTACAAATGTCTATTGGGATTATGGTGGGTATCTATGGGTTGTCCTCCTGTGTAATATGGGTTGGAGATGGGGGTGGAGGTGTAGAAACTAAATCAATAATGTTTTCATCCATTGAAGTGGTTGTACTTTTTTCCTTTTTCGTTCGACCTTGTTTTTCTCCTGCTTTGGCGAACCGTTTGAATTGTGTTTCTACTGAAACTTTGTTTGTTTTTGTGTCTTATATGATGTCGAGAGAAGTTGGCAATAGTTCTTATTCATCTTTTGACTCAGAAAGGATAATCTTGTGCTTCCCTTTCCCTTTTTCCTAAAGTGCCTTCCTCTTCCTCGAAGCTGCTACTTCCTTTGTTATTTTCCTTAAGTTTTCTTTTGTCATAGCGTATTTAGGATCATCTGATTCAATGTATTCTTCTAGTTCTTCTTCTCTCCCCTGTTGGTTGGTTGGACTGATACTTTTCTCAGCTGGTTTGGTTACCTACTGCTCAATTGGTGTACTTCCTCTTTGGGTCGGTGGTGGTATGATTGTTATTTGCAGTCTGTTGGTGTCTTCTGCTGGTATATTGTATGCCATTAAGGTGCTGATATGTAGTCGGAGTTCATAGTCCTCCTCTTTTTCTTGGTCTATCAATGGTTCTTCAATTGTTGGATTTATTTCTTTGGCTTTTGCTAGTATTGATAACTTTGTATCGGATTGTCGATTTAGCTCGTGGAAGATCTCTTCGACTGTTAGGTAATAGTCGAGTTGTCTTGCTATTGATTTTTCTCCTTGCATGTACCAAACTACTGTGTGTTCTAGATCGAGTTGAATATGAGCTATTTTTCAGTAGACTTCTTTGGATGTTCTAAGGCACCCTCCATCTGGTTGTCTGGATTTTCAAGTTTTGGAACCAGTTTTCCAACATTGCTTTACCATTTTCCAATTCTTTCAGTGTTCCATTCTGTGAAAATGGCTTAAACCTCAATGTGTGGTACTTGTGTGGTTCCTGGAATTGGTTATCCTTGACGGGACACAAGTGGTACACTGCTATCCATAGAATCAGAGATGGGAACCTTATAATCCCTGCCAACTCCTAGAATTTTTCACAGATACTTTTGAGCATGTCGAAAACCTGTTGAGCCCAACAGTAAATTTTTCCTGTATTTTCTATTATGTCAACTGCTTCTAGCATGTCTAGCTTTAGATCACTCCCTTGACCTATAGGGGTGTCCTGTTGCTATAATTTTAGCTGCAATTTGTGGTTTCTGGGCTTGTATCTGACTGACCATTATCCCTTTCGAGTTCTTTCCTTTTGGTGTTCTAGTTAGTCATTCTACCAGTCCTTATTTTATACCAATAAGGACAGGGTCTCCTTGATTTGATAGACCGGTAAGTTTGTATATTAATTCTCCAAAAATTTCTACTGGTCAGTCGAAGTAACATTTACCATTGTGATACCGACTAATGATAAATTTTACGGTTGTTTCTTTCTTTCCTCCAAAGCTTTCCATGAACGGTGTGTTCATGTAGCTCATGATGGTGTTGTAGCTGATCTTCTCTACTTCTGGTGTTATTTTCTTATCTTGGTAAGCCCATTCTTTGATTTCTGTCCAGGTTTTGGTCCATGAGGTTTCCTATACCTTGGCATTCTTGATATTTCTTAACCTTATCATCAATGAGGTTTTGGCAGATTGCAATTCTTTTGTTTTTTCAGTTGCGGATCTGGTTTGCTTCGGGGCCATCTCATTGGTATCTTGGTCAACTTTTCTTACAAGTTCTTGTCTCTCAAATTTATGAATGCTGAATTGTTCTATCTCTTCAAAATACAGTAAATGATCTTTTTTCTGGCCTAATATTTATAGGTGGAGCGGGTGACGTTTCTATCGATGGATGTATTAATGGCAGAAGTGATGGTCCAGCACGGTCTCTAGATTTTGTGTTAATTGCGATTTGATTTTGGCGCTCCTTCTGTCTGTAGTCATGAAGGTGTGATTTGACCTTCGGGGTCTTTGGTCGATGTCGATCATGCGAGCGATCGATGGTGGTATGTCGATGGGTTTGGTGTAAGTTATTGAAGTGTTGGTTATTATATCTTTCGAAGTTTCCTATCATCCTGATTTATGGATGTTGGTTCTATTTTAGGATTTTTAGATTTTATAGTTTTGTCTGACAGTTATGGTCGTTATATTTATGTCTTTTTTTTTTAACTTGGTTTAATTTTTGTATCATTTTAGTCTGGCATCATTAACAAGTTTCTGAAATATTATGCCTTGTAATGTCCTTAGTCGGACTGATCCGTTGGCATGAATATCTTCAACAATGTAAGGTTCCATCCATTCTGTGTGTAATTTTTTGGGTTTTCCTTTTACTTGACTGTTGTATAGTAAGGCGAGGTCCCCTACCGACATATTTTTGTTTTTGATATTGCGATCATGCCAAGCTTTCTGCTGCTGTTTTTGGATTTCTTGATGTTGTATAGAGAGCAGTCGGTGTTCTTCTAGCTTGCTTAATTGCATCAGTCGATCCTTCCTGCCTTCTTCGACATCGACATGTAAAATTACTGCTATGATACGTGTTTGCTATCGAAACTGTAGTGGAATAACTACTTCTTGGCCATAGACTAGTTGAAACAGTGTTTGGTCGGTCGAATGCTTGTATGCTATTCTATAAGCCCATAGTAGTGCAGGTATCTTTTCATCCCAACCATCTTTGTTGGTGTTGCAAATTTTTGTTAGGCCCCTTGTTAATGTTTTATTGAATGCTTCGATTTCTCCATTCGACTGAGGGTGATAAGTTGTACTACATCGGTGGTCAATTTTGAACTGGTCTGTTAGTGCTTTGATGGTTTTGTTAATAAAGTGTGAACCTTGGTCACTGATTAGGGTTATTGGGCATCCAAATCTGGTAATTATATTTTCATAGATAAATTTAGCAGCTATCTCACTGGAACATGTGTCAACAAGTTCTACTTTTGCCCACTTGGTTACATATTCTACTATTGTTATTATGTATCTTACACCTATTCTTTTTGTTGGTATCGAGAATGGTCCTATGAAGTCGATGGACCAAATTTCAAATGTCAAGCTTGGATTTACTGATATCAAGGGCATTTATGTACTAGGTAGAGGTCGACCCAGTCATTGACATCTGTCGCATTAGCTAACAAACATTTTACAATCCTTGTATAGTGTCGGCCACCATATCCCTGACTGTTGGATTTTCTTGGCAGTTGTATCAGCTTGAAAATGTCCTCCCTCTGGTCCATAGTGTGCTTCGTACATGATATTATCTCTTTTATGTTCTAATACGCATCATCTGAGGATGTCATCCAGGCCCATTTTATATAAAAATCCATTTATGAGGCTATATGGTGTAGCTTTCATTGCCAATATTTGTTTCTTTTTCATGCTCTTGCCCTCTGGTGCTTGACCACTTTCTAAGAATTGAGCTATTTCCTCTAATTCTACTGGGACTATTTCTATTCAAAATAAGTGTGCATCCGATAGGTCGTCTTCGACTCCTGTCAACTCCTCTCCTATGTCGATTCACGACAAGTGGTCGGTTCCAACATTTAATTTTCCTAGTCTAACAACGAATTCAAATTCGAATTCTTGGAATAGTAGTAGCCATCGACAAATTCTCCCATGGTGTAGGGGTTTGCTTACAAGGTATTTTAATGCTTGGTAGTCGGTATAAAAGATGAAAGGGTTGGCTAGTAGGTAATGTCGATACTTCTGTAGTGAAAAATCCATTCCTAATGCTTCTCTTTCTATTGTCGAATAGTTTCTTTCTACCTTATTTAGTTTTTTGCTACTGTAAACTATGGGGTAATCCATTCCGTCATCCCCTGGTTGTGTTAAGATTGCTCCTATTGCTAGGCATGATGCGTCGATATGTACATGAAATTTGATCGACCAATTCGGGAACCTTAGGATGGGTGCCTCAACTAGCTTCCTTTTTAGTGTTTCAAATGATATGTTACATTCATCTGTCCAATCGAACTCCTGATATTCTCTTAATAGTTCTTCCAAAGGATAAGTCATATCTGAGTAGTATCTCATAAATTTCCTGTAATATCCTATATGACCAAGTAGTATCCTGACTTGTTTTGGGTTCACTCGTGGTTTCAAGTCGAGGATAATCTTTATTTTTGCAAAGTCTACCTTGATGCCTTCTTTGCATACAATGTGTCCTAATAGTATCCCTATAGGATTTAGGAATATGCATTTCCTTATGTTCAGATATAGCTGGATTTGTCAGCATCGTTCCAACATGAGACTTAACCATTTGCAGTGATCTTTCAGCATAGATTATATTGTCCAATCATTGAAATATACTTCCATTTTTTTGTAGATATATTCTTGAAATGTTTTGAAAACAATTCTCGAAAATACTACAGGTGCGTTTTTTAGACCAAAAGGCATAACTTTGTAGGAAAATGATCCAAATTCACATAAAAATGTTGTCTTTTTCTGATCTTATTTAGCTATTGGTACTTGGTTGTAACTTGAGAATTCATCTGTAAACGAGTAGCATTCATGTCCTGCGACTTCATTTAGGATTTCATCTGCATAGGGTGTTGGGAATGGGTCTGTTAAGGTGACTTTGTTTAATTATCTAAAGTCGACGCAAATCCGTAGCTTTTTTGGGTCGTTTTTCTTTGGTTGTAAAACCATTGAAATTTCCCATTCTGATCGATCAATATGGTAGATAATTCCTGTTGCAAGCATATTATCAATCTCTTTCTTGACTATCTCTTTGTATTTATGAGCTAATTTGTATGGCCTCTTCTTTATAGGTCGTGCATTAGATTTAATGCCGATCTTCATTTCGCCCATTTCATGGACTAGACCTTTGAGATCTTTGTAGTCTCTAGCGAATACATACTAGAATTATTTCAGTAAGTTTACTATCTCGGTTGTTTGTTATTCACTCCAGTAATTGCCAATTTTTTTCCATTTTTGGTCGATCATCATTTAATATGTCAAATTATTTAGTTTTAACTTTGGCATCTAACCATTCTTGTGCTTTATATTCATTGATCAGTCGGATCCCTTCTTTGAATTGTGAGAATGTAGTAGGAAAGTCTGCTGCAATCATTTGGTTGGTATCTTCTTTATCGGTTGTCTCGACTTTAAGTACTGTACGAATTGGTTTTGTTGTTTCTGAATGGTATGATTTACATCGAAATATTTTCCCTTCCAAATTTTCGTTTTCCATTTGTAGTCTTATTGATTGTGGTATTGTCTTGGTTTGTATTTTATTACATGTTATTGTCGGTCGATCATAATTTTGTGTTAGGGTGTTATTCCCAGTTGGTTCCATAAATGCTTTGATTTGTTTTGCAGTTTCGACTAACTTTTTGTTTTGTGGTATAAAGCTGAAGTCTTTGATGAAGTTCTCTAAAATTTCATGCCATTGAAATTTTTCACCCCATGCTTGTTCGATTTTGTACCATTTGTTTGGTAAGTCGGTGTTGTAGCTGTAACTGTTTTCCCAATTTTTTTAAATTTTGGACCCTCCTTTTATTTTATCTTGCCTGGGAGTGTGTGGATTCATGAACTCTGTTTTGTTCTTCCCTTTTCTATAGTTTGGATTTAAGTGAGGTCAATTGCTTTGATGCTTTTTGGAAAAATAATTCCTATCGGCAAACGCGTTAATGGTGGAGTTTTGAAAATGATGTCTTTTTGGTCTGAATGATTTCCTTCATTGCTATCGAAAGTCTGTTTACGTTAAAGTCGGAGCTTGTTTCTCTTTGTTGTCACTGTTTCAGGGGTTAAACAAACTATTTTCATCACTCCCTAACCTAAATATTTTGAACACTTAATACTTTGTTTTTCGATAAATTTTCACTGTCGAAATTTTTTGGACGGTAAAACGGGGCCGTAGTTCTCTACACAGCCGCCGTTGCGGAAGCTAAAAACTGAATGTTCCAACTGTTAGCTCTTATCTTTTTCAATGCCAAGGTTTTTGACTTTGCGATATTTTTCTTTTCGCTCTTGGAATGGTTTATAAATTTAATCGAAAGCCATAGTCCTTATGTCATACATCGTTGCGGATCCTCAGCAAACTAATCATCCGACATATAATTGTTTCACTTACCAATGAATAGTTGTTTATTTCACCGATCACGCGGTTTTATTGTTTCAACTTTTTTTCTTTGCGATGATTTTTCAGAATGTGTTGACTTTGATCGAAGGCCATAGCCTAATTTTGTTCCACCGTTGCAGCTCTGGAGCGGATTAACTATCTGCCATATAACTGATCCGATCGCCGATGGTTTTATGATTACCAAGACCCATAGTTGGTTTGACATCCACCGTTACGGATCCTCAATGAACTAATCACCCGACGCTGCTGTTCTGTTCGTCGATGGTTTGTCCTGACTTTCACCGATGTTTTATTTTTGCTACGGAATCCATTTTCCATCCAACTTCCGTCGTTGCGGCTATGTATTGATCTATCCTGCCGACGCTTTATGATTAGTCTTTCTAATCCCTGATGCCTGGATGATAGTTGATGTTGTTTTATGTTTCCATGGCTTTACTGCTTAAACCTTTGCTTTTCGATGATTTGTTTTCTCTATCGAAGCATTTTTTAATGTTTGATCAGAGGGTTAGTCTCTTGTGTTGCTAACACGGCGGTTGCGTTGAGCTCATCATCGTCAGTGTTTAGTCATGGAAACTTTCGATCACTGCATTTTTCATTTGAAAGCAGAATCCGCAGTCTGATTGTCTTCTGCAACGACGGCTCCAGAACGGAATAACCACCCGCCATAATAAATTTTCCTTTCGCCGAATGTTTTTATGTTGACCGTGGAACTCGCAGTCCGATGGTATTCCACTGTTGTAGCTGTGAATAGGACTATTCTTCCATAGTCCTTAGTTTTTCCACTCATTGATTTGTTTTATTTGCCGCGGAGCCCGTAGTCTATCCATCTTCCACCATTGCAGCTGCATAATGCGCTAACCATTCGACTTATAGAGTTTTCGACGCCGATAGACCTAATGATCTCACGGAACTTGTTGTCTATTTGAAGCCTGTATTTGCGGCTATGAATAAAACTATCGTGTCGATGCTTTAATGGTTCAGACCATCGATAAGGGTTTTTCCTGCCGTTTTGTGAGGCAATGGTGGTTTTTGGTTCTTGTTAGGGTTTTTCGTGATGAGAACACAACACAGGGTCACATGTTTAATGCTTAGTCTCATTAATAGTGTGGTTTACATTTTCTTGAATGCTGTCCATATTAATGTTGAGTTTTTGCGTTTAACTGCAGACCGATTTAGAATATTTTCAGATCTAGTTTGATGATTGCTGCTATGAAGAAGAGATCTCTAAAAGAAAATTTAAAAGCAAAGATGTTGCTCACAGACGGAAGATAGTGAAAGGTTGAGATCAATAGCTTATTGAACGGAATTGATAGCAACAGAGGCCCAGGCTTGGAATGGCTCATCAGTTATCAAGTCGGTCCCTTTTTACAAAGTTCTTGTAAATATTAATCTAAAATGTAATGTATTGTATGAATCATGAGCACTCACAAAGGACAAAATTGTTAGATTAAACAGTTGGGGGATCCCAAAGGTCGCTCGAGGGGAAAACCCAAAAGTTTTGTTGTTTGTATAAATATAGGAGAATTAGAGGGAATGAAGTATTTTTTTCCCAGTAAGATTTGTGAGGACATATTGTAAGAAGAACTATTTCTTTTTGCAATAGATAATTACAATTTGCCTGTTGGAGAAATCTTGGTGGAATGTTCAAATGTTGTGCTATGGATTTGTTGAAGAGGAACTATTTCGTTTTCAGCTTTGTGTCCATTAACTATGAGATCATTCTAACTCTGTGAACCTATGTTCTTGTATGAATGTTCTCTGGTTTATTTTATGAAAATTTCCACTATGAGTAATGAATGTTGTTCATAAACAATTGGCTATCTGGTTGTTCAAATATCTTTAAATGTTCATGTGTTTTGAAAGAAGTATCAACTATCTGTGATTTTTCATGATGCATGTACAAAATACATGACTCATTAATGAATGATAATTTTTCTCCCTAGGGATAGGTTAGGTAGTTAGCTTTAATTTCTTGCTATGTGTGATTTAGATCCGAGAGAGTTTAAGACGAGAGGTCAGAACCTACGCATCACATTGTGACCGCTCCTCATATTCTACATCAATCTGCATTTTAGATAGGAACTTACATATCATACTTAAAACTAAAAACACAAAAATATACATGGTGGACCGGGCCACAACTGGTAAAACCTTTTATTTTTATTACTTGACCTATAGTAGCTGGACTGCAAACCAGACGGATTCCCCATACCAAACAGTAACGGGCTAGTTGGGAACGTTTACTGGGGAGAATCCCTTACTGTTGTTGCCTGTGAATTTCCAATCCTCAATAGTTTTTGGTGCTAGAAGGAGGGCCACCAGTGCATGGATGGCTGTGGAAATACATTTCCTCGAAATAACTCCACCGGTGATAGTTTTGAAAGCAGTTTGTTTCCTAATCCAAATACTGAAGAGAATAGAGAACATTTGTTTGCTGTGGACAACCAAGTAGTAAATGATCTGAGAAGACACACGCGGGCTTATGTAAAGAGTAATGGAGGATTACCCATTATTCCATATTTACCCTGAAGAGAATACAAGAAGAAAGACTGTCCCATCTTGGAAGATTCAGTGTTGGTTGGAGACTTGGAAGAGTTAGTAGAAGTAGCATTACAGGAGGTTGTCCAGCCTTTGAATCAAGTGGTCCCAAACACACCTTACTTTTCACCTGTGCAGACTCATGTTCCCTCGCCTTCTCACTCTCCACCCAGACTCATGGCAGGTGTAAATGCAAACCAGCCACCTAACCCACCAAATCCACCGCCGGCTTGGAAGGCCAGATCACCTCTGAACCTGACACCTCCGTTGCATGATTTACCTCAAGATTTTGAAAAGATGTTTCCCAAGTTTGAACCAAATGAGAAGATGTTAGTAGATGACCATTTACAAAGTTTTTATTTTGCAATAGAAGGATTGAGGGCCGGGGAGCATGAGGATGTCGTTTGTAAACTTTTTCCGCACACCCTTAAAGGAGCAAAAACATCATGGTATTTCGGTTTGCCTACAAACTCTATCCCAAACTGGGATACCTTTGAAAGGAATTTTAGAAGTAAGTATGTAACCCAAAAAACTCATGCATCTCTCATGTAAGGACTGTGCACCTTAAAGAAAGAAAGAAAAGAGAAGGTGCATAGTTTTACCCAAAGATTCACAGCCTATCTTAATAATTTTTTTGAAGCTGACAAACCCTCGGATAAAGTTCTGATTGAGTATTATATCTCAGCTCTAGGACCTGAGTTGGCCATGTTTTCCAAAATGAAAGCCAAACCTATGCTAGCAGAGACTTATGAAGAAGCGGAGAGAGTAGAGGCTGAAAAAGAAATCATCAAAGATTATCCTGAACGGTCAAGAGAAAAAAATGTTGGGAGGAAAACTTTGTTATTTACTAAGCCTAAAGAGGAGCAATCACTAGATTTTGAAGGAATGGAAAAGATGATGCAGAAACTCTCTAACAGAATCATAGACTTGGAAAAGGAAAAGGAAGCCCAAAAGTTTTATAAGCCTTATTACAAGAAAAGGGAAGATAACAATCAATCCCAACCCCCTCCGCACGGCTTCGCATCTATGAACATAACAGAGGTAGGGATGGATAAATTTTTGCACTTTTCACTAGCAACCCCATTTTGAAAATAATTGTCCTCGATGGATAAATTCAATGACGTTGGTTATGAATCAGCTGTTGGATTCCAAATTAACCAAGGATAATGATGAATAAGGGAAAAACAACAATAAATCAATAGAAAAATAGGAGGATGAGGCCATGGTTTTATGGGACTGTGTATCATTGTTTGATGCTAAGGAAGAAAAGGATCTGAGACATGAAAATATCTTGGAAACAAATATAATGACGAGAAGCCAAGGGTTGATTAAGGAAAATAGTCTTATGCTCTCGAAGATTAAGAGACTTCAAAAGAATGATAAGAAATTTTAAAACAACTCCTCAGCTAATAAAATTCCGGATTTTACCATCACCATTCAAAATCCTAGACAAATCAACATGCCTACTAAGCCCAATGAAGAAAAGATAAATAATGCTAAACCAAATCTCATGGGACATAAGATGGATTATGACATTGTGGAGGATATAAAAAAGGTAAGGGTGAACATCTAATTATTTGAGATGTGCAATGTGCCGCAGCAAAAAGAAAAACTATTGAAATCACTTGAAATATCAGAGGAGAGGTTGACCACTGACAATCAACCCCAGGAAGAAGAAATTGGTGAAGCAAGTGTGGGAGGTAAGCCTAAATGCAAGTCTCCACCCTTTCTCCTTACTTTTGAAATTTTCAACCACAATGTGCATAACTGCCTAGTAGACTCAGTGGCATCAGTCAAGGTCATGCTGTTGTTGGTCTACAAAAAGATAAATGGGTAACCTAAACCATCTACCTGGAGGTTCATTCAGTTGGATAGAACGAATGTGAAGGTAATTGGGGAAATGGAGGATGTTCTAGTTTTCTTATCCTCAAATGATAAGGTATGTCAATTCATTGATATTGTGATGGCTCACATAACGAAAGCTTGTGGACTTGTTTTGAGCAGAGAATGGTCGGAAAAGCTAAACGGATATTTTTCCTCGTACTGGTCACATATGTGGCTACCATATAAAGGAAGCCCAAATCAAATTAAATTTTTTAGGGAGCCCCACATGAAACACAATGTTACTCAGTTCGAAGGTAAAAATGAACCAATGGATTCTGTTTTGGGAAATTACTTTATTGAGCTAGAACCAAGAAACTATCAAGCGGAAGAAGCTAGCGATACATCAGATGCTCAGCCTGATCTCCTTCAGTTTTCACAGGATGATGAAATTGATTGTAAAATAGTAGACTTAGCTGTAGATGTAGATGTTAATTCTTGCACAATAGTTAGCGATTTTTGGACGCTTTTCTTTGATGGTTCTAAAACTTTAGAGGGGTCAGGAGCCGGCTGTGTCCTAATTGACCCTAAGAAAAAAAAACACTTTCTTTCATGTAGGTTAGAGTTTGAATGTACCAATAACACAACTGAATATGAAGCATTAGTTCAGGGACTAAGAAAAGCTATTGAATTAAAGGCAAAAAATCTAAAAGTGCTTGGAGATTCTGAAATAATTGTAAAACAAATTCGAAATCAAAGACATTGCATTTCTCCTCATTTAAAAGCTTATCAAAATGATGTATGGGATTTACTTAACTGTTTTAATGCATTTAACATTGTATCGATTCCAAGACTTAAGAATGTAGAAAGTGACTTGTTGGCCACCTCAGTTGCGAGGCTTGTGCCCTCTAATAATCGGTGCTCTGTTGAATTGCTTTTCAGGCCTTCAAATCTAGATATGATTACCAATCTACGAGTTTTTGATGATGATCAACAAATTATAGAATGCTTGAAAAATGACGAAACCTTCAAAGGGGCGATTATTGATGATGAAGAACATCAAGCCGAGCTAAAATTTGATAATTTTATTCCTAAAGGAGTCGGGACTTTAGAGTGAATGTTTGATTTAAACAAGAAATTTAGAAGACCAGTGAATGTCAAGACTCATAGCTCGTCTCTACAATTCGAGTTGATTAATTTGGGGACTGAAATTGAGCCTAAATATGTGAATTTGGGAAATTGTTGCTCCCCAAGTGAAACGAATAAGTTTATCAGTATTTTCAAACAATACAAAGATGATTTTTCCTGGACGTATGAAGATCTGAAGACATATGACACCAATATTGTCCAACATGTTATCTCCATCAGATCTAGAAGCAAACCTTATCAATAGCCTTTAAGGGAAATGCATCCAAAATTAGAACCTTTAATCCATAATGAAGTTAAGAAAATATTGGATGCTAGAATTATCTTCAAGGTTAGACACTCGGAATGGGTTTCAAATCTAGTACCGGTAAGGAAGAAATCCAGAGAAATTAGGCTATGTGTGGATTTCAGAAACTTAAATCGCGCTTTAGATAAAGACAATTATCCTGTTCCACCCATGGAACAAATATTGCAAATGGTTTTGGGTTCTAAATTATTCTCTTTATTAGATGGATTCTCAGGATACAATCAAGTATTAGTAGGTGAAGAAGATAGACTTAAAACGACATTCAGAACCAGGTGGGGAACTTTTGCTTATAGAAGGATGCCCTTTGGACCCATAAATGTTGGATCTACTTTCCAGAGGGCTATGGACATAGCTTTTAATGGTTTGATTGGCCGCAATGCTGTAGTATACCTCGATGACATCATGATATTCTCAAAGAAAAGAGAGGAACACGCATTTCATCTAAAGCATATTTTTGAACGCTGCCGAAAATATAGTATCTCACTAAATCCCAAGAAGTGCGTGTTTGCTGTTACAGAAGGTAAGTTGTTGGGTCATGTGGTTTCTAAGAAGGGGATCTCCATAGACCCAGATAGGATCAAAGCCATAGAATAGATTCCCTTACCCCATAATAAAAAGGGCATGCAATCATTTATGGGGACAATAAATTTTATGCGAAGGTTTGTGCCAGATTTCGCTCAAATTGTTAAACCTTTGCAGCAAATGGTAAAGAAAAGTGTACAATTCAAGTGGACTGATGTAGAGAAGAACACATTTAATAAAATAAAGACATTTGTTGCGCACATACCCTCCCTCAAAAGTCCATATTTTGAGAAATATTTTATTTTGTACACTTTCGCATCTGATGATTCACTAGCAGCTGTGCTTACCATAAGGCCAAAGATGGGGGAGATGAGTTCCCCATATCATTTATAAGCACTGGTCTGCAAGGGGCCAAATTGAATTACCCAGCTATGGATAAACAAGCTTATGTCATGTTCAAAGTGGTAAAACAATTCATGCCATACATACTTAAGAACCGGACAAAGGTAATCGTTCCACACCCAGCTGTGAGGTCTCTTTTCGTACAAAAAGAGTTAGGAGAAAGAAGAGGAAACTGGGTAACAACTCTACAGGAGTATGACCTCGAATTCAAGCCAGCCTTCATATTTAAAGGGAAAGGATTGTGCAAACTAATGACTGAAATTAAAGACAATGAAGAAAAGAACTGGGAAAACGAAGCTGAGTTACATTTGATGGATGTATGTCCTCTTTTCACAATTCCGGACTCCTGGTATCGAGACCTTGTGCATTACCTTCAGGCGAGATTGTTACCAGAACACTGGAATGCTAAGAAAAGAAGAGCACTGTGGCTTAAATCAGCCTCATATCAGATGGTTAAAGGAATATTATTCAGAAAGAATTATGATGGAGTTATTCTTAGATGCTTAGAGAGAGAAGATGCGAAAAAGGTCATAATAGACTTACACGATGGGCCTGCTGGAGGACACTTATTCGGAGATACAATAGCCCATAAAATTCTCAAAGCTGGATACTATTGGCCCACACTGTTCAAAGATGCACATGCCCATGTTAGAAAGTGCGACATCTGCCAAAGATATGGTGGAAGACAAGTTAAAGCAGCAGGACCATTAGAGCCTGTAATGATAACGGAACCTTTTGAGCAGTGGGGAATGGAAATCATTAGAGAGATAAAGCCAAATTCTTCCTTGCAACACAAATATATTCTGACGACAACTGACTACTTCACTCGTTGGGTCGAGGCCATTCCGTTGCGTAAAGTAAATGAAGATGCAGTCATGGACTTCTTGCAAGATCATATTATGACTAGGTTTGGAGTTCCAATTTATTTAGTTTTTGATAATGCTACTTATTTTTCCTCTATTAGATTAACTGCATTTTCTCATGAGAAATGAATTAAGTTGCATTACTGTGCAAATTACTATCCACAAGGAAATGGTTTGGATGGATCTATGAACAAGAATCTGATTAGAATTTTAAAAAAGACTATGATAGTAAACCAGAGGAGTTGGCACTCAGCATTACCAAATGCTCTTTGGGCTGATAGGGTCACCCCTAAGACTTCATTAGGTGTGTCCCCATATACCCTTGTTTATGGAAAAGAGGCCATTCTACCCCCCAATATCATGCTACCCTCTTCCATAATAGCTCAGGAATCCAGAGGATCAGATAATGAAGTCTTGCAGATAAGGATACATAATATTTTCAAGGCAAAGGAATCTCGATCCATGGCCAGAGAAAATTTTAAACAACAACATGAGGTAGTAAAGAGATGGTTTGATAAACACAAATCCGGAACAAAAGATTTTTAGGTGGGAGATTTGGTTCTCAAATGGGACCACCCCCATGATGAGAAAGGAAAGCACACAAAATTTCAACAGTTATGGGTAGGCCCTTTCCACATTGTGGCAAAACTTAGCCCCTCAACCTATAAGTTGCAAGATTTACAGGGATGGGAAGAGAACTTACTAGTAAATGGTCTAGTTCTTAAGCCTTATTTTTCTTGATTTTGTTTATTTTGTTCCGTTTTGTACATAAATAAATTGATTGCTTAGCTGTTTATTTTTTTTATTTTTGTTTGTTTTTAGTTTAGATTTTGATTGATTTCAATAAAAGAGGAAAACTTTTGGTTGTATGGAGGACATCAGAATTCTGGATTGACTAAATCCTTGATTATAAGACTGTGTATTATTAAGTTATCTGAAATAATTTCTTCTAGTTTAACAGTTTTCCTAAATGGCTATGAACACATTGAAGTCCTACTTAATCCTTGTAAAATAACTTAGGATCAAAAGGTCTAGAATACTATTTCGAGGCAATATCCATCTCACATTTAAAAATGTCCCAGGGGGTGACAGTAAAAGACCCATGGAAAGGAAGCAGGGTAAACAATATATTATATATAAATGATCCCATGTCAAGAATTGAAAGCCAAGAGGCAAATAAGAGTCGAAACTCCTAAGAAAGCAATATGTATCAAGACAAAGTACTGAATCATATGAGTACAAAATTGCCAAAAGTTCTTCTCTGTTTGTGAGATGAAAATTAAATACATCTCTCACACAAAAGGACACTATGGATAGAGGACCGCTGAAAACATGATGTAATGAACTGATACCAGGGAATGGCCAACACAAAAGGTCAAGGCAACTGCAGAATGGCCAACAAAGGTTTAATCCTTGAATAGTGAGCACGACACAAAAGTGACTTAGGCAGCTTTTGACACAAAATAGGACCAACGAAACAAATCTATAATGTAGGAAACATTAACAGATTCCCCATATAATTGGAAAAGAGACCAACTAGAGGAGTAAGAAACTCTGAATCAGGATAAGGTCAAAAACTAGGACCCAACTATTGATAGACTCAAAACTGGTTCTTTGTTCAAGGAAACAAGACTTGCTGCCATGATGTAACAAAAATATGGAATAACCTTCCCTTTCCCTTCTTTCTTGTAAAGGTTTAACGAGTCCAAGAAAGCAAACTCGGGAACATCTTCATTTTTGGCAAGCTCGAAGAAAAGAAAGAAGAATGCTTGATAAAGCACTGATTCGTGGATTTTACGAGCCCGAACTAGTACATGCTCGACAGTGTTTTCATAGTTTAGAGAGTCTGAAAACTCCAAAGAAGACTCCAGGGGGGTCCTTTTTCATACAATTTAGTCTCCTGAGGCCGAAAAATTATAAAACAAACCAAAGAAGAACTCTCTTAACTTCCGAAGAAGAAAAGGTGCACCTTTTTCGTAATTAGTTAGGAAGGTCCGAAAAAGGTTAAATTACCACCTACCCAACGCTCCTTCAAAAGCAGCATATACAGCCTGAGTTTTACGAGTGTGAAGGAAGGCAAGATCACTCGGAAAGATCCATTTGATTACGAGAAATGGGGCTTACAACAATAAACTCGATGCTTTGTTCTTTAGGGTTTAACGAGCATGACAAAGACATAAAGTACACTCGGAATCTTTTTCATTTTTTGGTCCAGAGCACGAAAAAGAGAAAACTAAGCTCATACTGGGGGTTCCTTTTCCATAAGTTTAGTCCCTCAAGTCTGGAAAAGAGATAAACCTATGCCTGAGAATACTCTTCTCAATTCAGTAGAAAAGAGAGTGTTCCTTTCTCGTATTATTCCACATGGTCCAAGAAAGAGATAACCTACCACCAATGTGGATGCCCATTCACATATTCCTAACGAGCCTAAATGGACAAGTTTACTCGACAGTCAAGTCTATTTTGAGGAGTCAGACTTGGGCCTAAAGAAACTCATAATCTTTCTTGTGAAGTTTTAACGAGTCTAGAAAATTCAACTCACGGTCTCCTTACTGTTTTTAACGAGCTCGAAGGAGAGCAGAAAGAATGCTCTAAATGCGAGGAGACGAGTGTCATAGGCAGGAGAAACTAGTTCCAAGCGCAAGGAACAGACCTATGCATAATGCAAGTAGAGCGAGCAAGATAAAGACACTCGGGGAAGGTCTCCTCGGGGTAAAGGGTGTCAAGTTGCAAAGGCGAAATGATACAAGGCTTAGCGGCAATGAGAACAAAGATGAGGTCTTATACAACGAGCTAAAAGCATGGAAGCTGGCATCAGGCTCATAAGCGCGAGCAGGGCACATGCAAATGCAATTACATCTTGAACAACAAGGTGAGGCCCATAAACAGTTGTGAATCCAACTAATAATCCTGTCTCCAAGAAACAACAACATCAGAAGAAACAATCCGATGCGGGTCACTTTGGCAGAAACACTTGTGACTTTTCTATCTTCTACAAAAGGAAAATTCAAGGCAAAATCAACTGAAGAAAATTCTATAGGACCAAGGCTCAAGGGTTTATAATCAATAAGATCAACCTCAGAAGAGAAGTGAAAATCAACAAGGGAGATAGAGTCTGCAGGAACAAACTCAATATCACAGGAGCTGAGAAATTCATAAGAAAAAATCAAACTCATCAGGATCACTGACTTGCTTTTCAAATGAAGAATCAAAAGACTCAACAAAAACCAACATAAGGAAAAAGGGAAGGCTTACTAAGAAAATCAGGGTTAGACTTAATCACAACCGAAAAATAAGGTTAGACTGTATCAAAGACTCCAGGAAGACATCATCCGAAGGGAGGAAATCATCCGAGATAGGACACATATCTGAACTTTCAAATGGATGGACAGAGTGGAGAGAAGGCTCTACAATATGTATAGGATGACTCACCCGATCAACTGCTGGGACCAAGTCCCGAGAAGGTAAGCATGAAAATAGAGGCTGCTTCTCAGTAGCAATTGAACACAAAGGACAAGAAGCCACATAGTTCACTTGTGGCGGGGTAGTGTCTACAGAAACACTGGGAATCAATAAAGGAAAGACTTGGTCTCTAGTTGGGTCAGGAGACAGATCAAGAAAATCCAACTGATCGATAGTGAAAATTTCTTCGCCATGATTAAACTACATCACATGAAAGAATGTTGACACCACAGCTTGCATGGCATAGACATAATCACATCCAAGGAGCATATTAAAATCCAAGGGGTCTTCTATTACCATGAAGTCAACTAAGACGGTCTTCCCACCCAAAGTAACAGGTGTTTGAGGAAGAATTCCCAAGGCTATACAAGTTCTTCTATCAAATGCCAGTAACTGACTAGCAGTCGACACAAGGCTGGGAGATCCCATGCCTCGCCAAGCACGAGCAGAAAAGATACTAATTGAGGCTCCTTCATCAACAATACAACGAGCAATCGTATATGGTTCAACTTTGACCTTTATCTGGAAAGGTGCATGGGAAGGAAGGCACGGCTCAACTAGGCTATCCCAATCAAATGAGGCAATCCGAGGGCTTGGTGGGGGTTGATCCGAAACAAGTTCAGTGCCCCCTTGTTCAGTAAGATCTGAACTGGCAGTGAAGAAAATGTGACTAGTAGACACTTCACTCTCCAAAGGAAGAGTGGGATTGATCGATACTGGGATTGATTCAACTGCTTCATGAAAATCACTCTCTGAAGGGAGAGTGGGATTGACCAAATATGACATTGGTTCAATCACATGAGGATCACTCTCCGAAAGAAGAGTGGGATCGACCAAATATGAGATTTGTTCGACCACTTGATCAACCAAAGGTTGAGTAGGATGTTGAGAAACTATAGGGTGTTCAAAAGAACGAAATCCATGAGTCTTGGACCACACTCTTTGCACCTCTGGGATAGCAGGGCACAAATGAGTAAGATGATCTCCCTTGCATAACACACAAGGGAACTTAAGATGATGCTTCGAACGACCAGTTTTCTCAACGGTATCAGCATGACTAGCAGTGGCTGATTTTTTGCTCTCAACATGACCTGTAGAGGATGAGAGTTTTCCCCCAGCATGAACAACAGAGGCTGGGTGACTGGATCCAACCTCACTAAGAGAGGCCGGTTGTTGAGAGACTCGATAATGTTCAAAAACGGGATGACCATGAATCCAAACTCTTCGCACCTCCACAATAGAAGGGCATTTATAAGTAAGGTGGTCTCCCTCACAAAGCTTACAAGGAAACTTGAGCTTGTGTTTTGAATGGGTAGACTTGTCAATAGTGTCAACATGACTCGCAGTGGTTGACGAATTGTCTCCAACGTGAAGTACAGAGGCTGAGAGACTGCCCCCAGCATGCCTAGCAGAGGATGAGAGACTGGGTCCAACATGACTTGTAGAGGTTGGACGGGAACCATTAACGTGAACAATGGAGGTTGAATGGTTAGGATTAACATGCTTTGCAGAAGTTGAGTGTGTGCCCCCAGCGTGAGTAACAGAGGCTGGGTGAACGGATCCAACGTGAACAACAGAGGTGGGATGGGGAGGTTCAACTTGAACACCAGAGGTTGAATGAGTGCACTCAGCGTGAACACCAGAGGCTGAGTGACAGGATCCGACATGACCTGGAAAGGTTGGAAGGATCCCACCAGTGTGAACACCAGAGGCTGGATGGATGGATCCAACTTGAACAATAGAGGTTGGATGGGAAGGTTCAACTTGAAAACCAGCAGTTGAACGAATGCACTCAGCTTGAAAACCAGAGG
>LPNX010215049.1:0-12426 GCA_001517045.1 Pseudotsuga menziesii | reverse complement strand
ATTAGAGAAATTTGTTTTTTCTTTAATATGCAATTTTCCAGAAAGTTGTAATTTATCTCTTCAAGAATTTTTCTTTTTTTTCCAATTTAAGGTTGATTTAAAAGTTTTGTTAAACAACAATATGGGATGTTTAGTCCATGGCTCTATTTTTTACCCTAAAAAAAAAAACGTGTATACTGGTATCAACACTTTTCTATTTGGGGGGTGTTTTTGGTGTTTTTTTTGCAAAAATCATCATTTTTATGGGTAGAGTTCTCGTTCATAGTATATATTTCTCGTTTCATAGTATAAGTGGTTTTGAGTGACAGGATCCGACATGACCTGAAAAGGTTGGAAGGATCCCACCAGCTTAATCACCATAGGCTGGATGAATAGCTCCAACATGAACAACAGAGGTTGGATAGGATGGTTCAACTTGAAAACCAGAGGTTGAATGGGTGCACTCAACGTGAACACCAGTGGTTGAGTGACTAGATCCAACATGACCTGCAGAGGTTGGATGGGTGCCCCCAGCCTGAACAACCAAGGCTGGGTGGTGAGGTTCAACTTGACTTGCAGAGGTTGAACGGGTGCCCCCTTGCTTATGTGCTTTCTTCCTATTCGTCCTTCTTTTACTCCTTTTAGACTGCCGATTACTAGTATCAGTACTTTCACTGCATGAGGTAGAAGGAGGAGGAGAACTAACTACAGGTGAAGGGGAGACATTGTTTTAATGCCCTTGATATAAGGTGCTTACTTGAGAAGCATCAGGAGAATTTAGGACAGTTGGAGTGGAAAACAACCACACCGGTAGCCCTAGGGTGAATCTCGAAAGATTCAAGGTGGCCATCAAGGGAACACCAACATTCCCTGTGAGAGGAATAGGACAAGGAGCTCCCATCATGGGGATCTCTTGGTTGGTGTTCAAAGGGGTGTTAGCCATAGATTCAAAACAAGAGACAAAGTCTGAGGTTGATGGTCAACCAAAATTACAAAGAAGACACCTAAAGGCCCACTAAGTACAAACAAACCACACAGCACTCACTAAAAATTCCTAAAGCCCAAACAGACAAACAGGTATAAGATATACTTTCCAGAAGAAAGCTGATAGACAGTTACTTAGCGTCCTTGAGGTGGTTCTAAGGCACAAGCGAAGGAATCACCCACCACCCTCCTATACTTTCCACAAGGGTTACCTTCCAAGCCCGTCTAAGGTCAACCAGAAATAACCTTTCGGTGTACCTATGTATGAACCCTAGATGTCAAAGAGACTAGAGGCTACCTTAACTAAATTGACAGTCTGGGGGGACAGTCGTCAGCCGAACTCATACGCATGGGCAGGGTAGCTAAGCCAAAAACTATGTCTAGGACAGAATCCCCATATGCGTAAAAGTCCTGAGTTACGTTTTGACAAGGATTCAGAGGGTTATCTCCTCTGTCCAAGCCTCCACGCGGCCTAGTGCTTAACTCCCATTTGAGAGGAGCTTCCCAGATGCAATCAATGTAGAAAAGGATTTACCTAGTGATAGGTGTTATAGCGGATTTCACCACACTAGGTGAATCACACATTGTATGGCCTTCCCCTATCCCGCTGCAGACTCATTATTCCCTATGGACCATTTATTATCTTTTGATGTATCATTGACCATCCCTAAAAACATTAGAAAAATGATATACACGTCCTTTTCCCCGATAACTGCGTACATACGCGGATATTCACTCTATAGTCGCGTACATCAGGATGTGTGCATAATCCAAAACTGTTGGACCATTCCTTGCCTTGAATCCGACTCATATGACTCCTGGCCTTCCATAAGCCTTGAGATCGCATGAATTCGACCTTTCAGTATCACTTTGGAAAGCTATATAAGGAACCATTGAGACATTGAAAGCATAAGAGAGAATTGAGAGTACCGAAACTATAGTCCATTGTTTCCAGAACTATACTTGAGTCTGCATCCCTTTGTCCCTTTGGAGCACTGTTGTGTTCTTCCCAAGCTTGCCTTTGTTAGTGATATTTCTATCGGAGTGATGGAGGATTGAGGTGGTGGAGGCCAAAGTGGGGGATTCAGTTTCTCCAGTTCGCAGATGTGCCGTCAGAGGTTGTCACTTGTAATCTCTGATTCATATTAATAGAAATATCTTTTCCTGTCTAGTAATGTGTATTTGAATGAATGTTGCATCCATTGGAATATGTCAAATGCTTATACATTATTGATTATATATGCTAGAATAGATCTAACACCATGAAATATAGTATGCTTGTATTGTTTACTTGTTGTTGAGGACGTGCTATAACAATTCAAGCTGAAGATTGGAAAGCTCAACGGGGATCTACTTCAACCATCCGGAATAAGGTACGAGGTTCGATCCTTTAGTGTTAGATGTTTTTATTTCTATTGCATATTGGGAAAGATTGATTTCTGGAGTCTAGCTGTCTGTTGTGGTACCCCAAGCCATAGGAATTTCTCTCCGTAACATAATTGGCGACTCCGCTGGGGAGTTCCTAGTAATTGTCCTTTGGGGGTTGATCTTTTGGCATTCAATGTACTTGAAGTGCTCTCTCTCTCTCTTGTTTCTGTGTTGAGTATGGGGGCATGTATGCTTGGTAGAGCCTGATTGGTGTGAATTTAGTCTCAGCCTGTCTATTTGCCTAGAATTTTTGCATCTTTTCTCTTCCTGTACGCGGGTTTGTCACTTACAGTCGCGTATACACGCGGGTTCCTCTGGAATTTCCGCGTATACACGTGGGTTCACTGCGCACAGTCGCGTATACCCTGCTTTTTTACCTTTTTGTGGAAGATTGTGGATTGCTGGGTGAATGCTGTTAGTTGCTGAGTCTCCTTTGGCACTGCCTGAGTCTGTTAAGGCCTCTGTTTTTTACCAGAAACATTTTTTTAGCCTAAATTTTTTCTTTTAGGAAAGTTCTTGTCACGGCATCTTTTATTTTTTGTTTGAGATTAGTGCATTAGAGTCCTTTTGCCTTAGTTCTTTGCTGGAATGCTGTTTATGTGTGCTTGCAGAGTCTGGGGTGGTTAGAATCATTCTCTTGCTTTTTGTATCTCTTTATTTTCAAAAAATCCTAAATATTTGCTTATCATCATGCATTGCATTATGCATTTTGCATTGTACTTGCATTAGATCTAGATTTGATTTGGAGTAATAGCTAGGAATTCATATAGGGAAATTTGCATTCAGCATTTGAAGAAGAAATTGTGCATTCACGTAGTACGCATACCCGGTTTTCATGGACACAATGCATTTGCATTGATTGTTAGCTGTGCATTTTACTTCTTGTTGCGTCATAACACCATTAGTTGCACGACCATATCCTATTTTTGAGTAAATAAAGACAAACTAAAATCAACGCTAAATAAAATGAATTACACTCTTTTCTTTTTAGGGTGCACCAACAAGCTTAGGTTTTAGGATCTTGGAATAGTTCATTGAAAGTTAATTCTCCAAGATCACTAAACTACAACAACTAGGTGTCTGTCCAGGGAGTGTGTGAAACCCTTTATATAACCAGCGTTCTCAGGAAGCTCCTCTCAAAAGGGAGTCAAGCACTAGGCAGTGTGAGCGGTTGTTGATCGGGATAACCCCTGGTTGGTAACTGTGTAGCACCGGCGATATAGCCAGGATTGTATTCATATCTGGGGGCTCTTTCAGGAGTTTCGGGCTTTGCTACCCTGCCCATACGGTCAATCCCGCCTGCGACTGTTCGCCTGAGCGTTGATTATATCAAGGTGACCTTAGTGACCTTACCTAGGATATCAAGGGGGTACGTGTAGAGGTTATTCTGCATGTGTCCCAGCCAGGTTGGGGTCGGACAGCACAGTCGCTATACGCGTTGAAGCTGAGGGCCACAATAATTGGTTTCAAACCTCTGCTTGTGGTGACAAGGGCCTCTCAAGCCTCTCCTAGGCAAGACATACCGGCCACATTCGGGAGCTCACTTATCCATCCCTTGTTTGATTGCTTTTGGCTTTAGATTTGATAGTGATTGCTCTGTGTACGCTAGTTGGCCTAGGGTTGACATAAATAGAGAATATTTGCTTTTTTGTTGAGTCATTATGGAGTCGGGTGCGGTTCCACGCCGTTCTCGTCGATTAGCAGGACTTCCTCCTTCCACTTCTCCTCCTCCTTTGGGAGAGGGGCCTAGTCGGTCCAGGCGGACTGTGTCGCACATTGATTCAGACACCATGGAGGATCATTCAGATATTATTCCTGACCCACCTCCTCCTATTCATATTGACGATGGGGAACTTACTCCTACATATGATCCCTCACCTGACCTAGCTGAGATCGGTCCCATTATTTCCCAGATAGGATCTTTACATGATAGACCTACTTATACTAGGCCAGATTCCCCATTGACCCGATACCGGTATGGAATGCCGGAAGATGCCGAGACTCACTTTGACCCTCCTAGCACCAGCTATGGTGGTTATGTTACCACTGGTTTTCCTATGCATGATTTGAAATTTCATGTTGAATCCGACTTTGATCCTAACACTATACCTAGGGGAATTCCCATGCCTTACCTTGCGGAGAAATTTGGGAGTACTAGTCACATTGCACCTTCCATCCCAGCGGTGGAAGCCACATCTTATGTACCTTCTAGGTCTAGAGTTAGTGATCCCATAGCGATACCATGTTCTAGACGAGTGACGATAGGAACTAGCACATATATTCTTACAGAGATTCCTTCATCCTCGCTTCCAAGTTATTCAAATGCGAATCCTCCACCTTACTCTCGTGGACCTTCGAGTCGTCATGTAGCTACGAGTCAGATCCATACTGCGATTACTAGACCAGTTGTGTCTCAAGCCTACATACCACCCGTTGTTTCGGGAGGTTATGTTCATGTTTCTAGAGGTCAAGTTTCTACTTCTTCGACATATATCCCTACTTCCGGTATGTATATTCCTACTTCCGAAATGTATATTCCTACCTATGGAGTGTCTCATGGGCCATCGCAGCCGATGACCTATGGACCCTGTTAAGTCAGGAAATTTTTTCTGCAATTTTGGTTTGACTTCTCCATTTTTGATTTGATTTTTCATTTTATTTCAATTAAGGTTTTGTTTTGAGTCTTATTTTGAGTTTCCTTTAAGAACTTTTTGGTTGATTTGATAGTTTTTGAGCTTGCTTTTATAGGTTTTATTTGATTTTTTGGTCTTTTGCATTCAAAAAGGGGTTAAAGAAAAGTTATATTATCAAAATTGATTCATTAATGTTTATTTGGAGATCACCTAGGCTTGATGTTCAACCTAGCAACTTTTTAAACCTCCTACAAATTAGCACAAAGCTGAAAAATAGCGAAATTTTAACACTGGCCATATTCTTGTAGTGCTGGACAAAAATTTAACAAAGGGCGCGCTACAAGAATATCGCAGCCCTTTGTTTTTTCAATTTTCAAACAAAATTCTATCATGATTTCAGTTTGTGAATGACTAATCGCATTGGGTGAGTGGTTTAGCATGTATATGCTGCAGTTTAAGCACGATTTTAGGTGGTTATCAGTCTCAAAACAAGTCAGGCTCATCATAGCTTATAATGCGGAAGCAGTTGGACAGATATCAGTAAATATCGGTCTAAGCTGGCATAATTCTCTTTTTACACGTATTATCATAGGAGAAGAGTGCTCGTGAAGCAAATCAAACCACTAAGAAGGAGGATTGTGTTGCTGTGGAGAAGAGACAGTGTTATAGACGCCAGCGAAAAATTAGGGCTTCTTAATTCACTTACCTTCAATCAAAGAAATTATATGAAGACACCTGTACGCATAAGGAGAGGCAGTTGATAATCCAAGACGAAGGTTTAAGCCGTGGCAGTTGAATAATTCACAGGTATTTCAATATAAACCCCTAGAATTGAAGAAAATTGGGTTTTTCTCGCTGGAGATTATTTTGGAGAAATTGGTTGCTGCAGAGGTTAGAATAAGTTCTAAAATGAACTGTTCACCATAGAAATAGCTATCTGAAGCTATTACGAAGAATTTTAATGAACAGAGTGTCATAATAACCTTAAGTTTAAAGCATTCACTTTTGGAATTTCGAGGACAGTTTAGAGGAAGGTTTTGCTCTCTAATCTACTCAAGAAACTCTGATATTGATGCGTATTGGCTGTAATGAGATAATGAGCTAACTGAATAGGTTTCTTCTCAGACCTAATGCCAATTTGAATCAGAAGTCTATAGGAAGCAGCATTGAGATGACTTATAGACTATTTTATTATGCTCATCTTTTACTGTGAAAGTATTCAGTCTACCTGAGAAGCTGGTGATAGTTCTTATAATTTGTAAAATTAATTGCTTGGAGAGAAATGTTCAATTGCTTGGAGAAAATGTTGGCTTTTATATACAGCTTTTGATGACAGTCTTTGGTGAAGGTGAATATATTGCAGACAGTGGTCTTTTCTTTCTTCTCATATAGGTCTAAGTCTCCAGTCGATCAAATAAGCCAGTGGTTGATATTACTTTTGCAAAATCTGAAACTGTGAAGATTTTAGGGTTTGAAGATTTAAGCTGGTTGATACATAGAGATAGAAGTGCAATACTGAAATAGAACAACCACATTCACTGACAGTCTTCAATTACATTGAACAGCCTAGACACTGCAGTTAATCAAAGTGTTGTTTTCTGTGATTTGAATCAGTTTGTGCTAAAGGAGGAGGTCATATCTGAATGCATATCATACTGCTTGTTTCCTTAACCCTAAAGTGAAGAGCTCGGATGGCATATAGTATGAAACAGTTTGACATTATATTTGATGGTGCATTTTTGAAGAATGATCAGTGTCATTGAGTTCTTATGACTGTTTTATGAAACTCTCACAGTTTATCTATCCACAGACCTAGTTGTATGGTTGAGACAAGGGAACATTGAAGGCCTGTCCAGGAATGTATAGCAGATTGTGAAGGAGTTCAAAGAACAGAAAACCAGTTTATAAACCATCTTTGAAACCTAAAACCAGATTGTTTCTAATTCCTGAAAAAAGAAGATGGGCAAGAGTGGGAAAAGTGGTAAGGTCAACAGGTCTGAGCCCACTGACTTGACCTGGATTGAGAAGCTTCCTGACTATGCAGAATTGTTCAAACAAGCAGGCTGGTTGAAGTTCTTTAGGAAGATAGATGGCCACAATGCACAGGTGTCTTGTAAATTTGCTAAGGGACTTAAAGATGATATGGTCATGATGGATGCTCTAAAATTCAAACTGGCTGTGGAATTAATTGCAGAGGCTACTGAGATTAGTAATGAGGGTGAACGTTGGTTCAAAAAGTTGCCTTTTGATTTTGAACCACAAAGGTACCTGTTTCCTAATGTGACTCCTGACTGGAGCAAGGGTATTATTATTCAAAATTTTAGGAAAGAATGGATTGAGCCCATACGGATACTTCAGAGCTATGTGACCTGTGAGGGCAGGTATTCATTTGTATTTAAATATCATTTTAGATTCCTCCAACACATAGTAGGAGTCTCTAAGATGAACCTGCCCTTCTTCTTTTTGAGGAGCCTGCAGAAGATGTCCAGCAGGATAAAGCAACATGAAGATCATACCTCACAATCTCTTTTTCATCATGGTCTGATCAAACTGATCATCACCACAGTGTTGCAACATGAGGGTAGGACATGGGACTTCTTTTTATTCTGGTCAGATGTTCATCCACAGCAAGAAGAACAGCAACCCAAGAAACAGACTGATAAGGGAAAAGTGATGATGAAAAAGGTAGGCCACACAGTCAAACCTGTAGATAGAGATAATGTTAAGGCTAAGAAGGTAGCAGAGCAGGTAAAGGATATCAGTCAGTTCAAAATGTCTTCAGATTTCCCTAAAAGCAGGTACTCATTGTTTGCAGGAGAAAAAGTGCAGCCTAGTTTGCAATTGCCACCAGCAGCAGATACTCAAGATACCAAAACTATTGATGAAGAGAAGGCTGTTGTACTTGAAGATGAAGTGCAAACTAAACAAATAATCCCCCTCACCATTTTGTCTGAGGATGAAGGATATTTATTAGAGGATGAACAGCCACTTGATGAAGCAGAGCTAAGTGCTGAAGCATGTGGATAATTCCTCACGTCAGAGGTTAAATCAGCTAGACCTAAGAAGAAGAAAAAGAGGACTGTAGCTTCATACAGAAGGCCTAAAACTAGGCCAACTAATAAACTCAGGTGGAATATGAAAAAGCTACTTAATCCCAAACTAAATTTCACACAAGAAGCTGTTGTGATTGATTCTTCCTCTAATGTAGAAGCAGAAATTGTTAAACAGGGCAGCAAAAGCAAGGGAAAGTTAATCGCCAAGCCTTCTTCTTCCTCTCAGCCTGGAAAGACAAAAATATTACAGTTAGTAAGAGAGATTGAACAGCCTAGGTCTGAAATGTCAGAAATAATTGTTGAGATAAAAGATAGACTCATCAAACAGCACGAAGAAGAAAAAGCAAAAGCATGTACTCTTGAAAATGAGGAATGGGATGAAGAGGATGTAGCTATACTCAAGCAAGTAGGAATTATAGAAGAATCTATTGTTCATGTTGATTTCTCATATCTTTTAATGCAGGATGAAAATGTATTGGAAAACCCTAGTTTTGATGATGAAAGCTTGCAGGAAAGAGTTCAGAAATACAAGCAGCAGGTAAAACAATTACAGGAGACTAATGACAGTTTGTTTAAAGTCAACAAGGGGCTTATAGAGGAGCTGCAAGACATACATCATCATTTCCTACAGCTATCAGAAGTGTCTAAAGAAGTGTTAAAAAGGAAGGCAGCCACTGACAGGTATTCTACAAAGCTACAGAATACAGTTGAAAGATTACAGCAGGAGAATGAAGACCTTAAGGAAAAGATAGCTGATATGAAAAGAAAGCATAAAAGAGCAAAGAGGAGGTCTCAAAACCTAGATGGTTTAGACCTACTTGCTGAAGCAGCAAAGGAGATTTGAATCGATTATGATTTAATTAATGAATTAGTTTGACAAACAGTTTTTGTTAATGATTTGCTATTTTTAGCAATTTTGTAAATTTTGTAAAAAAGTACTTTTTACTTTACCTTAGTGATTCGATGGAGACATTTAGGATGTGAGACCTAACTGGTTTTGGGAGAATGTTCCTATTTATATGAGTTAGCAAGACATTGTTAGGGTTCTGATTTTTGGGAGCATCAGGAGGTCTGCAAGCTGCTTGTACTTTCTGACTTGTTCAGAGATAGGTACTGTAACTCTTATAAGCATTTTCTGATGAAATAATGAGATATATGACTCTTTCCCCTTCATTTTGTCTGTGTTGGCTTCATGTTTGAACTTGTTTAGTTTCTTAAATGACAAATTCATTGCTGGTTAATGTGTATTTTCTGGTAGTGCTTGTCCTTTATGTGTGAACTTTAGCACAGTATTTTTGTTGGATCTTATGTGATATGTTATGCATCTTTATCAGTCTATGTTTATGATTTAGTTGTTACTTATCTTCTGAATGTATTCCCTGCATGTTCTTGAAGCTTATAACCATTCAAATCATACCAAAACCCATAAACTTCGTTTTATTTATTGAGTTTTACTCTTGAGATTGTGTTGGCTTGTTCCCCTAGCCTTAGGAACAATTTCTGGCACAAACATCTTTGGCGCCATTGCCTGGGACGAAGCTGAAGCATATCTTCCCTGGGATACTTATCAATTTTCCTGGTTTAAGAGGTGGACTTAAACCAGCATCTTTTGAAGGCTATTTTCACCAAATTTTGACACACTGGCTTCTAGAGGAGTGGGAACCCGGAGTAGACCTATTTCACCGTTGCATTCAGGGGTTTCAAACCCAGAACAAATTTTAAAAACAGTAAGAAAACTCAAAAGGTCCCAATCTTTACCAGCCTTTTGTGACCCTGACCAGTTGGGTGATTCATTAGACCCAGCTGAAAACTCACCTTGGATAAAACCTACCATTCCTGAAAGTACTTTTCAAGTTTTTACCAATCCTAAAACCTTTTTGAAAGCTAAGACTGCTTCTCCTGGAAAAATCCCACTCTTTCAGTTGAAAATAGGAAAGAACCCTTTCCAAGCAAGTACCAGTCAAGTTTCTTCCTCTTCAAAACCTCAATCTAAACCTCAGTCCACAATGGCAGGCCAAAATCCACCCATGGATATGATGGATAGAATGGTAGCTGCTAGGTATGTACCATTAGCTTTACCTGCACCTTTACATGCTTTTCCTGGAGGAGAATATGAGAAGTACATGCCCAGATTCAATGGACAAGGTGAAGTAGCTGCAAAAGAACATTGGGAGGCTTTCTTGAGTTATGCAGACAATTAGAACATTGAAATTAAAGATGTATGGATGAGGGTATTTATCCAAAGTCTGGATGGGGATGTGAGAAAGTGGTTTAGAGAGTTTCCTGCCAACTCCATCATTATAATTGAAGAACTCCAAGACCTATTTCTGAGGCAGTGGGGAGACACCAAGGACCATACCTATTATATCACTGAGTTTGGTGCTCTCAGAAGAAAGAAAGATGAGATTGTTGCTGATTTCTCAAAAAGATTTAACAAGATGTATAGTAGGATTCCAACAGAGATCAAACCTACTGAAACATCAGCCAAGCTGACTTATGCAAATGTATTTGACCATGAATTTTCATTATTACTTAGAGAAAGAAGACCTATCACTCTGTTGAACATGCAAGATGCCGCATTGGAGGTAGAGTCTAATTTGCTGGCTTCTAACAGGCTTAAAAAAGAAACACCTCAGCAGCAGTATGAAAGAAAGGGAAAGAAGGAAGCTGTTTCAACAAGTGCTGCACCTCAGTCTACTGAAGCCAAAATAGATGAAATGGCTAAACTTGTGAAGGTTCTCACTGCCAAGTTGAAAAAAATAGAACTTGAAACGAATTCTGCCAAAGCTGCCCCAGAAGCTCAGAGAAATCCAAATAACCCAAATCAGTTCAGGAGGCAGTTTGCTTCAAGGTTCATGCCAAGGGAGCGAAGGAATAATGACATCCAGCAAGAAAGGAGAGAGAATCAGGAGTAGAGAGTACCTCCACCTTTCCAGAATAATGTAGCTAATGAAGAAGAGGTTGATGAACAGTTGCTCTTTGAAGATACTGAAACAGATCAGGATATGAACCACTTTGGTGATGGTTTGTCTGGAGGTTTCGTAACAGAAGAAGATTTTCTGAACTCTGAGTACTATGATGTTGATTTGTATGAAGTTGAAGATGATCTGGAGTCTGAGAAAACTACTGTAAATGCTGCTGCTAATCAGAATGGAATTAAGAAAACTATTAATCTCAGATCTGGTCCGAAACAAGTAGTTCAAGCTCCCAAGAAGAAAGCTGTTGTTCCTGATAAACAAGTTGCTGATCCTGTTACAGAAAAGAAGTAGCCTGCAGAAAAGTCCAAGAAGAATGCTGAAATTGAAGAGGTAAACAAAGCTACTCAGAATTTCAATTTGGAAACTGAATTAGGAAAGCTGAAAATTCCTGTTCCATTGACTGAATTAATAAAGAATCCCTCTTATAAACAGACAGCTTTGAAAGTAATGAATTCTGCTAGTAGTCAATCTGTCTCTAATACTGTAAATTTACAAGAAGAAAGCCCAAAGATATTCATTGGATCTGCCCTAGCTGAGAAAACAGAAAATGAAGCTGGTGCTTCTCCTCCCTTCTATGTTACCTTGACTGTCCATGACCAGATGATTCACAATTGCCTGTTAGACTCTGGAGCATCCCATAACTTAATGCCTAAAGCTGTGATGGAAGCCCTTGGTCTCAGTATCACCAAACCTTATCATGACTTATATGCCTTTGACTCCCGAGCTGTCAAGTGTTTAGGAGTAATTAAAGATATGGTTGTTAACCTTACTCAACTACCCATGAAGAGTGTCATAATGGATGTTGTTGTAGATGATATCACACCCAAGTTTTGTTTTCTTCTTTCAAGGTCTTGGGCAAAGAAGGTTGGAGGAACCTTACAGATGGATCTCTCATATGCCACCATTCCTGTTTTTGGTGGAGAAAATAGGAGACTTTACAGAGAACTACGGTTTGCCTACATTGTCACAGATGACAAAAACCCCACTAATCATCCCCTATATGTTGTTGACAAAGATCTAGGGACTTGCATGTTGAATTTCAATGATGAAGATAATTCTGTTGGCCTCTTACAAGTTGAAAAAGAAAAACCAGTCAGACATTGCAGAGAAGAAGAAGATCAGCTCTGGGAATTATATTTTGATGGATCCTCATGCAAAGAGGGTGCTGGAGCTGGAGTCTTACTCATTTCTCCTGGAGATGAGACAGTGAAACTCATGTATAAGCTGGAGTTTGTTACCACTAACAATACTGCTGAGTATGAATCTCTGATACTAGGACTAAAAGCTGCTAAAGACTTAGGCATTCAGCAAATTACTGCATATGGCGACTCCGAGTTGGTTGTTCGACAGGTGAAGAACAATTATCAAGTA